>JAAWWB010000402.1:0-36906 GCA_018804465.1 Populus tomentosa
GTTTTCTGGACGCTGTTTCCCATGGAGGAGCGTCGAATCGAGACGACACGGCGACGACGTCCTGTGGGGGTCAGTCCACCGGCAAGACGAGAGTACCGGATCAAAAGGTCCATATCTTTAGATGCGACCGTTTGGATCGCGCCAATTTTTTTCACCAGTTTCCAGAGGCTGTTTCCATGGAGGAGCGTTTCAATCGAGACGACACGGCGACGACGTCCTGTAGGGCCAGTCCACCGGCAAGACGAGAGTAGTGGATCAAAAGGTCCGTATCTATAGATCCGACCGTTGGATCGCGCTCAAATTTTTTTCTCGAGTTTTCACAGGCTGTTTCCCATGGAGGAGCGTGAAATCGAGAGGAAATTGCGACAATGTCCTATCGGGCCAGTCCACCGGCAAAACGAGAGTACCGGATCCAAAGGTCCCTATCTATAGATCCGAGTGTTAGATCGCGCTCAAATTTTTTTCACGAGTTTTTCAGAGGCTGTTTTCCCATGGAGTCGCCTCGAATCGAGACGACACAGCGACGACGTCTTGTGGGGCCAGTCCACCGGCAAGACGAGTGTACCGGATCAAAAGGTCCATATCTTTAGATCCGACCGTTGGATCGCGCTCAAAATTTTTTCACGAGTTTTCGGAGGCTGTTTCCCATGGAGGAGCGTCGAATTGAGACGACACGGCGAGGACGTCCTGTGGGGCCAGTCCACCGGCAAGACGAGAGTACCAGATCAAAAGGTCCATATCTTTAGATCCGACCGTTGGATCGCGCTCAAATTTTTTTCTCGAGTTTTCGCAGGCTGTTTCCCATGGAGGAGCGTCGAATCGAGAGGAAATTGCGACAATGTCCTATCGGGCCAGTCCACCTGCAAAACGAGAGCACCGGATCGAAAGGTACATATATATAGATTCGACCGTTTGATCGCGCTCAAATTTTTTTCACGAGTTTTCAGAGGCTGTTTCCCATGGAGTCGCATCGAATCGAGACGACACGGCGATGACGTCCTGTGGGGCCAGTCCACCGGCAAGACGAGAGTACCGGATCAAAAGGTCCATATCTTTAGATCCGACCGTTGGATCGCGCTCAAAATGTTTTCACGAGTTTTCGGAGGCTGTTTCCCATGGAGGAGCGTCGAATTGAGACAACACGGCGACGACGTCCGGTGGGGCCAGTCCACCGGCAAGACGAGAGTACCGGATTAAAAGGTCCATATCTTTAGATCCGACCATTGGATCGCGCTCAAATTTTTTTCTCGAGTTTTCACAGGCTGTTTCCCATGGAGGAGCGTCAAATCGAGAGGAAATTGTGACAATGTCCTATCGGGCCAATCCACCGGCAAAACGAGAGTACCGGATCAAAAGGTCCCTACCTATAGATCCGAGTGTTAGATCGCGCTCAAATTTTTTTCACGAGTTTTCAGAGGCTGTTTCCCATGGAGTCGCCTCGAATCGAGACGACAGGGCGACGACGTCCTGTGGGGCCAGTCCACCGGCAAGACGAGAGTACCGGATCAAAAGGTCCATATCTTTAGATCCGACCGTTGGATCGCGCTCAAAAATTTTTCACGAGTTTTCGGAGGCTGTTTCCCATGGAGGAGCGTCGAATCGAGACAACAGGGCGACGACGTCCTGTTGGGCCAGTCCACCGGCAAGACGAGAGTACCGGATCAAAAGGTCCCTATCTTTAGATCCGACCGTTGGATCGCGCTCAAAATTTTTTCACGAGTTTTCGGAGGCTGTTTCCCATGGAGGAGCGTCGAATCGAGACAACACGGCGACGACGTCCTGTGGGGCCAGTCCACCGGCAAGACGAGAGTACCGGATGAAAAGGTCCATATCTTTAGATCCAACCGTTGGGTCGCGCTCAAATTTTTTTCTCGAGTTTTCACAGGCTGTTTCCCATGGAGGAGCGTCAAATCGAGAGGAAATTGCGACAATGTCCTCTCGGGCCAGTCCACCGGCAAAACGAGAGTACCGGATCAAAAGGTCCCTATCTATAGATCCGACTGTTAGATCGCGCTCAAAATTTTTTCACGAGTTTACGAAGGCTGTTTCCCATGGAGGAGCGTCGAATCGAGACAACACGGCGACGACGTCCTGTGGGGCCAGTCCACCGGCAAGACGAGAGTACCGGATTAAAAGGTCCATATCTTTATATCCGACCGTTGGATCGCGGTCAAATTTTTTTCTCGAGTTTTCGCAGGCTGTTTCCCATGGAGGTGCATCAAATCGAGAGGAAATTGCGACGACGTCCTGTGGGGTCAGTCCACCGGCAAGACGAGAGTACCGGATCAAAAGGTCCATATCTTTAGATGCGACCGTTGGATCGCGCTCAAATTTTTTTCACCAGTTTCCGGAGGCTGTTTCCCATGGAGGAGCGTTCAATCGAGACGACACGGCGACGACGTCCTGTAGGGCCAGTCCACCGGCAAGACGAGAGTAGTGGATCAAAAGGTCCGTATCTATAGATCCGACCGTTGGATCGCGCTCAAATTTTTTTCTCGAGTTTTCACAGGCTGTTTCCCATGGAGGAGCGTGAAATCGAGAGGAAATTGCGACAATGTCCTATCGGGCCAGTCCACCGGCAAAACGAGAGTACCGGATCCAAAGGTCCCTATCTATAGATCCGAGTGTTAGATCGCGCTCAAATTTTTTTCACGAGTTTTCAGAGGCTGTTTCCCATGGAGTCGCCTCGAATCGAGACGACACAGCGACGACGTCCTGTGGGGCCAGTCCACCGGCAAGACGAGTGTACCGGATCAAAAGGTCCATAGCTTTAGATCCGACCGTTGGATCGCGCTCAAAATTTTTTCACGAGTTTTCGGAGGCTGTTTCCCATGGAGGAGCGTCGAATTGAGACGACACGGCGATGACGTCCTGTGGGGCCAGTCCACCGGCAAGACGAGAGTACCAGATCAAAAGGTCCATATCTTTAGATCCGACCGTTGGATCGCGCTCAAATTTTTTTCTCGAGTTTTCGCAGGCTGTTTCCCATGGAGGAGCGTCGAATCGAGAGGAAATTGCGACAATTTCCTATCGGACCAGTCCACCTGCAAAACGAGAGCACCGGATCGAAAGGTACATATATATAGATCCGACCGTTTGATCGCGCTCAAATTTTTTTCACGAGTTTTCAGAGGCTGTTTCCCATGGAGTCGCATCGAATCGAGACGACACGGCGATGACGTCCTGTGGGGCCAGTCCACCGGCAAGACGAGAGTACCGGATCAAAAGGTCCATATCTTTAGATCCGACCGTTGGATCGCGCTCAAAATGTTTTCACGAGTTTTCGGAGGCTGTTTCCCATGGAGGAGCGTCGAATTGAGACAACACGGCGACGACGTCCGGTGGGGCCAGTCCACCGGCAAGACGAGAGTACCGGATTAAAAGGTCCATATCTTTAGATCCGACCATTGGATCGCGCTGAAATTTTTTTCTCGAGTTTTCACAGGCTGTTTCCCATGGAGGAGCGTCAAATCGAGAGGAAATTGTGACAATGTCCTATCGGGCCAATCCACCGGCAAAACGAGAGTACCGGATCAAAAGGTCCCTACCTATAGATCCGAGTGTTAGATCGCGCTCAAATTTTTTTCACGAGTTTTCAGAGGCTGTTTCCCATGGAGTCGCCTCGAATCGAGACGACAGGGCGACGACGTCCTGTGGGGCCAGTCCACCGGCAAGACGAGAGTACCGGATCAAAAGGTCCATATCTTTAGATGCGACCGTTGGATCGCGCTCAAATTTTTTTCACCAGTTTCCGGAGGTTGTTTCCCATTGAGGAGCGTTGAATCGAGACGACACGGGGACGACGTCCTGCAGGGCCAGTCCACCGGCAAGACGAGAGTATCGGATCAAAAGGTCCGTATCTATAGATCCGACCGTTGGATCGCGCCCAAATTTTTTTCACGTGTTTCTGGACGCTGTTTCCCATGGAGGAGCGTCGAATCGAGACGACACGGCGACGACGTCCTGTGGGGTCAGTCCACCGGCAAGACGAGAGTACCGGATCAAAAGGTCCATATCTTTAGATGCGACCGTTGGATCGCGCTCAAATTTTTTTCACCAGTTTCCGGAGGCTGTTTCCCATGGAGGAGCGTTCAATCGAGACGACACGGCGACGACGTCCTGTAGGGCCAGTCCACCGGCAAGACGAGAGTAGTGGATCAAAAGGTCCGTATCTATAGATCCGACCGTTGGATCGCGCTCAAATTTTTTTCTCGAGTTTTCACAGGCTGTTTCCCATGGAGGAGCGTGAAATCGAGAGGAAATTGCGACAATGTCCTATCGGGCCAGTCCACCGGCAAAACGAGAGTACCGGATCCAAAGGTCCCTATCTATAGATCCGAGTGTTAGATCGCGCTCAAATTTTTTTCACGAGTTTTCAGAGGCTGTTTCCCATGGAGTCGCCTCGAATCGAGACGACACAGCGACGACGTCCTGTGGGGCCAGTCCACCGGCAAGACGAGTGTACCGGATCAAAAGGTCCATATCTTTAGATCCGACCGTTGGATCGCGCTCAAAATTTTTTCACGAGTTTTCGGAGGCTGTTTCCCATGGAGGAGCGTCGAATCGAGACAACAGGGCGACGACGTCCTGTGGGGCCAGTCCAGCAGCAAGACGAGAGTACCGGATCAGAAGGTCCATATCTTTAGATCCGACCGTTGGATCGCGCTCAAATTTTTTTCTCGAGTTTTCGTAGGCTGTTTCCCATGGAGGAGCGTCGAATCGAGAGGAAATTGCGACAATTTCCTATCGGACCAGTCCACCTGCAAAACGAGAGCACCGGATCGAAAGGTACATATATATAGATCCGACCGTTTGATCGCGCTCAATTTTTTTTCACGAGTTTTCAGAGGCTGTTTCCCATGGAGTCGCATCGAATCGAGACGACACGGCGATGACGTCCTGTGGGGCCAGTCCACCGGCAAAACGAGAGTACCGGATCAAAAGGTCCCTACCTATAGATCCGAGTGTTAGATCGCGCTCAAATTTTTTTCACGAGTTTTCAGAGGCTGTTTCCCATGGAGTCGCCTCGAATTGAGACGACAGGGCGACGACGTCCTGTGGGGCCAGTCCACCGGCAAGACGAGAGTACCGGATCAAAAGGTCCATATCTTTAGATCCGACCATTGGATCGCGCTCAAAATTTTTTCACGAGTTTTCGGAGGCTGTTTCCCATGGAGGAGCGTCGAATCGAGACAACAGGGCGACGACGTCCTGTGGGGCCAGTCCACCGGCAAGACGAGAGTACCGGATCAAAAGGTCCCTATCTTTAGATCCGACCGTTGGATCGCGCTCAAAATTTTTTCACGAGTTTTCGGAGGCTGTTTCCCATGGAGGAGCGTCGAATCGAGACAACACGGCGACGACGTCCTGTGGGGCCAGTCCACCGGCAAGACGAGAGTACCGGATGAAAAGGTCCATATCTTTAGATCCAACCGTTGGGTCGCGCTCAAATTTTTTTCTCGAGTTTTCGCAGGCTGTTTCCCATGGAGGAGCGTCAAATCGAGAGGAAATTGCGACAATGTCCTCTCGGGCCAGTCCACCGGCAAAACGAGAGTACCGGATCAAAAGGTCCCTATCTATAGATCCGACTGTTAGATCGCGCTCAAAATTTTTTCACGAGTTTTCGGAGGCTGTTTCCCATGGAGGAGCGTCGAATCGAGACAACACGGCGACGACGTCCTGTGGGGCCAGTCCACCGGCAAGACGAGAGTACCGGATTAAAAGGTCCATATCTTTATATCCGACCGTTGGATCGCGCTCAAATTTTTTTCTCGAGTTTTCACAGGCTGTTTCCCATGGAGGAGCATCAAATCGAGAGGAAATTGCGACAATGTCCTGTGGGGCCAGTCCACCGGCAAGACGAGAGTACCGGATCAAAAGGTCCGTATCTATAGATCCGACCGTTGGATCGCGCTCAAATTTTTTTCACGTGTTTCTGGACGCTGTTTCCCATGGAGTAGCGTCGAATCGAGACGACACGGCGACAACGTCCTGTGGGGCCAGTTCACCGGCAAGACGAGTGTATCGGAACGAAAGGTCCATATCTATAGATCCGACCATTGGATCGCGCTCAAATTTCTTTCACCAGTTTCCGGAGGCTGTTTCCCATGGAGGAGCGTTCAATCGAGACGACACGGTGACAACTTTCTGTAGGGTTAGTCCACCGGGAAGACGAGAGTACCAGATCAAAAGGTCCATATATATAGATACGACCGTTAGATCGCGCTCAAATTTTTTTCACGAGTTTTCAGAGGCTGTTTCCCATGGAGTCGCATCGAATCGAGACGACACAGCGACGACTTCCTGTGGGGCCAGTCCACCGGCAAGACGAGAGTACCGGATTAAAAGGTCCATATCTTTAGATCCGACCGTTGGATCGCGCTCAAATGTTTTTCTCGAGTTTTCGCAGGCTGTTTCCCATGGAGTAGCGTCGAATCGAGAGGAAATTACGACAATGTCCTGTCGGGCCAGTTCACCGGCAAGACGAGTGTACCGGATCGAAAGGTCCATATATAGATACGACCGTTGGATCGCGCTCAAATTTTTTTCACGAGTTTTCAGAGGCTGTTTCCCATGGAGTCGCCTCGAATCGAGACGACACAGCGACGACGTCCTGTGGGGCCAGTCCACTGGCAAGACGAGAGTACCGGATCAAAAGGTCCTTATCTTTAGATCCGACCGTTGGATCGCGCTCAAAATTTTTTCACGAGTTTTCGGAGGCTGTTTCCCATGGAGGAGCGTCGAATCGAGACAACACGGCGACGACGTCCTGTGGGGCCAGTCCACCGGCAAGACGAGAGTACCCGATCAAAAGGTCCATATCTTTAGATGCGACCGTTGGATCGCGCTCAAATTTTTTTCACCAGTTTCCGGAGGTTGTTTCCCATGGAGGAGCGTTGAATCGAGACGACACGGGGACGACGTCCTACAGGGCCAGTCCACCGGCAAGACGAGAGTAGCGGATCAAATGGTCCATATATATAGATCCGACCTTTGGATCGCGCTCAAATTTTTTTCACGAGTTTTCGGAGGCTGTTTCCCATGGAGGAGCGTCGAATCGAGACAACACGGCGACGACGTCCTGTGGGGCCAGTCCACCGGCAAGACGAGAGTACCAGATCAAAAGGTCCATATCTTTAGATGCGACCGTTGGATCGCGCTCAAATTTTTTTCACCAGTTTCCGGAGGTTGTTTCCCATGGAGGAGCGTTGAATCGAGACGACACGGGGACGACGTCCTGCAGGGCCAGTCCACCGGCAAGACGAGAGTAGCGGATCAAATGGTCCATATATATAGATCCGACCGTTGGATCGCGCTCAAATTTTTTTCACGAGTTTTCGGAGGCTGTTTCCCATGGAGGAGCGTCGAATCGAGATGACACGGCGAAGACGTCCTGTAGGGCCAGTCCACCGGCAAGACGAGAGTACCGCATCAAAAGGTACATATATATAGATACGACCGTTGGATCGCCCTCCAATTTTTTTCTCGAGTTTCCGAAGGCTGTTTCCCATGGAGGAGCGTCGAATCGAGACAACACGGCGACGACGTCCTGTGGGGCCAGTCCAGCGGCAAGACGAGAGTACCGGATCAGAAGGTCCATATCTTTAGATGCGACCGTTGGATCGCGCTCAAATTTTTTTCACCAGTTTCCGGAGGTTGTTTCCCATGGAGGAGCGTTGAATCGAGACGACACGGGGACGACGTCCTACAGGGCCAGTCCACCGGCAAGACGAGAGTAGCGGATCAAATGGTCCATATATATAGATCCGACCTTTGGATCGCGCTCAAATTTTTTTCACGAGTTTTCGGAGGCTGTTTGCCATGGAGGAGCGTCGAATCGAGACAACACGGCGACGACGTCCTGTGGGGCCAGTCCACCGGCAAGACGAGAGTACCAGATCAAAAGGTCCATATCTTTAGATGCGACCGTTGGATCGCGCTCAAATTTTTTTCACCAGTTTCCGGAGGTTGTTTCCCATGGAGGAGCGTTGAATCGAGACGACATGGGGACGACGTCCTGCAGGGCCAGTCCACCGGCAAGACGAGAGTAGCGGATCAAATGGTCCATATATATAGATCCGACCGTTGGATCGCGCTCAAATTTTTTTCACGAGTTTTCGGAGGCTGTTTCCCATGGAGGAGCGTCGAATCGAGATGACACGGCGAAGACGTCCTGTAGGGCCAGTCCACCGGCAAGACGAGAGTACCGCATCAAAAGGTACATATATATAGATACGACCGTTGGATCGCCCTCCAATTTTTTTCTCGAGTTTCCGAAGGCTGTTTCCCATGGAGGAGCGTCGAATCGAGACAACACGGCGACGACGTCCTGTGGGGCCAGTCCAGCGGCAAGACGAGAGTACCGGATCAGAAGGTCCATATCTTTAGATCCGACCGTTGGATCGCGCTCAAATTTTTTTCTCGAGTTTTCGCAGGCTGTTTCCCATGGAGGAGCGTCGAATCGAGAGGAAATTGCGACAATGTCCTATCGGGCCAGTCCACCGGCAAGACGAGAGTACCGGATCAAAAGGTCCCTATCTGTAGATCCGACTGTTAGATCGCGCTCAAATTTTTTTCATTAGTTTGCGGAGGCTGTTTCCCATGGAGGAGCGTCGAATCGAGACGACACGGCGATGACGTCCTGTGGGGCCAGTCCACCGGCAAGACGAGAGTACCGGATCAAAAGTCCATATCTTTAGATCCGACCGTTGGATCGCGCTCAAATTTTTTTCTCGAGTTTTGCGCAGGCTGTTTCCCATGGAGGAGCGTCAAATCGAGAGGAAATTGCGACAATGTCCTATCGGGCCAGTCCACCGGCAAAACGAGAGTACCGGATCAAAAGGTCCCTATCTATAGATCCGACTGTTAGATCGCGCTCAAAATTTTTTCACGAGTTTTCGGAGGCTGTTTCCCATGGAGGATCGTCGAATCGAGACAACGCGGCGACGACGTCCTGTGGGGCCAGTCCACCGGCAAGACGAGAGTACCGGATTAAAAGGTCCATATCTTTATATCCGACCGTTGGATCGCGCTCAAATTTTTTTCTCGAGTTTTCGCAGGCTGTTTCCCATGGAGGAGCATCAAATCGAGAGGAAATTGCGACAATGTCCTGTCGGGCCAGTTCACCGGCAAGACGAGTGTACCAGATCGAAAGGTCCATATATATAGATACGACCGTTGGATCGCGCTCAAATTTTTTTCACGAGTTTTCGGAGGCTGTTTCCCATGGAGGAGCGTCCAATCGAGAGGAAATTGCGACAATGTCCTGTCGGGCCGGTTCACCGGCAAGACGAGTGTAACAGATCGAAAGGTCCATATATATAGATACGACCGTTGGATCGCGCTCAAATTTTTTTCACGAGTTTTCGGAGGCTGTTTCCCATGGAGGAGCGTCGAATTGAGAGGACACGGCGAAGACGTCCTGTAGGGCCAGTCCACCGGCAAGACGAGAGTACCGCATCAAAAGGTACATATATATAGATACGACCGTTGGATCGCCCTCCAATTTTTTTCTCGAGTTTCCGAAGGCTGTTTCCCATGGAGGAGCGTCGAATCGAGACAACACGGCGACGACGTCCTGTGGGGCCAGTCCAGCGGCAAGACGAGAGTACCGGATCAGAAGGTCCATATCTTTAGATCCGACCGTTGGATCGCGCTCAAATTTTTTTCTCGAGTTTTCGCAGGCTGTTTCCCATGGAGGAGCGTCGAATCGAGAGGAAATTGCGACAATGTCCTATCGGGCCAGTCCACCTGCAAAACGAGAGTACCGGATCAAAAGGTCCCTATCTATAGATCCGACCGTTAGATCGCGCTCAAATTTTTTTCACGAGTTTTCGGAGGCTGTTTCCCATGGAGTAGCGTCGAAACGAGACGACACGGCGATGACGTCCTGTGGGGCCAGTCCACCGGCAAGACGAGAGTACCAGATCAAAAGGTCCATATCTTTAGATGCGACCGTTGTATCGCGCTCAAATTTTTTTCACCAGTTTCCGGAGGTTGTTTCCCATGGAGGAGCGTTGAATCGAGACGACACGGGGACGACGTCCTGCAGGGCCAGTCCACCGGCAAGACGAGAGTAGCGGATCAAATGGTCCGTATCTATAGATCCGACCGTTGGATCGCGCTCAAATTTTTTTCACGAGTTTCCGAAGGCTGTTCCCCGTGGAGGAGCGTCGAATCGAGATGACACGGCGAAGACGTCCTGTAGGGCCAGTCCACCGGCAAGACGAGAGTATCGGATCAAAAGGTCCGTATCTATAGATCCGACCGTTGGATCGCGCCCAAATTTTTTTCACGTGTTTCTGGACGCTGTTTCCCATGGAGGAGCGTCGAATCGAGACGACACGGCGACGACGTCCTGTGGGGTCAGTCCACCGGCAAGACGAGAGTACCGGATCAAAAGGTCCATATCTTTAGATGCGACCGTTGGATCGCGCTCAAATTTTTTTCACCAGTTTCCGGAGGCTGTTTCCCATGGAGGAGCGTTCAATCGAGACGACACGGCGACGACGTCCTGTAGGGCCAGTCCACCGGCAAGACGAGAGTAGAGGATCAAAAGGTCCGTATCTATAGATCCGACCGTTGGATCGCGCTCAAATTTTTTTCTCGAGTTTTCACAGGCTGTTTCCCATGGAGGAGCGTGAAATCGAGAGGAAATTGCGACAATGTCCTATCGGGCCAGTCCACCGGCAAAACGAGAGTACCGGATCAAAAGGTCCCTATCTATAGATCCGAGTGTTAGATCGCGCTCAAATTTTTTTCACGAGTTTTCAGAGGCTGTTTCCCATGGAGTCGCCTCGAATCGAGACGACACAGCGACGACGTCCTGTGGGGCCAGTCCACCGGCAAGACGAGAGTACCGGATCAAACGGTTCGTATCTATAGATCCGACCGTTGGATCGCGCTCAAATTTTTTTCACGAGTTTCCGCAGGCTGTTTCCCATGGAGGAGCGTCGAATCGAGACAACACGGCGATGACGTCCTGTGGGGCCAGTCCACCGGCAAGACGAGAGTACCGGATTAAAAGGTCCATATCTTTAGATCCGACCGTTGGATTTTTTTGCTCGAGTTTTCGCAGGCTGTTTCCCATGGAGGAGCGTCGAATCGAGAGGAAATTGCGACAATGTCCTATCGGGCCAGTCCACCTGCAAAACGAGAGTACCGGATCAAAAGGTCCATATCTTTAGATGCGACTGTTGGATCGCGCTCAAATTTTTTTCACCAGTTTCCGGAGGCTGTTTCCCATGGAGGAGCGTTGAATCGAGACGACACGGGGACGACGTCCTGTAGGGCCAGTCCACCAGCAAGACAAGAGTACCGGATCAAAAGGTACATATATATAGATACGACCGTTGGATCGCGCTCAAATTTTTTTCACGAGTTTTCGCAGGCTGTTTCCCATGGAGGAGCGTCAAATCGAGAGGAAATTGCGACAATGTCCTATCGGGCCAGTCCACCGGCAAAACGAGAGTACCGGATCAAAAGGTCCCTATCTATGGATCCGACTGTTAGATCGCGCTCAAATTTTTTTCACGAGTTTTCGGAGGCTGTTTCCCATGGAGTCGCATCGAATCGAGACGACACAGCGACGACGTCCTGTGGGGCCAGTCCACCGGCAAGACGAGAGTACCGGATCAAAAGGTCTTTAGATCCGACCGTTGGATCGCGCTCAAAATTTTTTCACGAGTTTTCGGAGGCTGTTTCCCATGGAGGAGCGTCGAATCGAGACAACACGGCGACGACGTCCTGTGGGGCCAGTCCACCGGCAAGACGAGAGTACCGGATGAAAAGGTCCATATCTTTAGATCCGACCGTTGGATAGCGCTCAAATTTTTTTCTCGAGTTTTCGCAGGCTGTTTCCCATGGAGGAGCGTCAAATCGAGAGGAAATTGCGACAATGTCCTATCGGGCCAGTCCACCGGCAAGACGAGAGTACCCCATCAAAAGGTACATATATATAGATACGACCGTTGGATCGCACTCCAATTTTTTTCTCGAGTTTCCGAAGGCTGTTTCCCATGGAGGAGCGTCGAATCGAGACAACACGGCGACGACGTCCTGTGGGGCCAGTCCAGCGGCAAGACGAGAGTACCGGATCAAAAGGTCCATATCTTTAGATCCGACCGTTGGATTTTTTTGCTCGAGTTTTCGCAGGCTGTTTCCCATGGAGGAGCGTCGAATCGAGAGGAAATTGCGACAATGTCCTATCGGGCCAGTCCACCTGCAAAACGAGAGTACCGGATCAAAAGGTCCATATCTTTAGATGCGACTGTTGGATCGCGCTCAAATTTTTTTCACCAGTTTCCGGAGGCTGTTTCCCATGGAGGAGCGTTGAATCGAGACGACACGGTGACGACGTCCTGTAGGGCCAGTCCACCAGCAAGACAAGAGTACCGGATCAAAAGGTACATATATATAGATACGACCGTTGGATCGCGCTCAAATTTTTTTCACGAGTTTCCGGAGGCTGTTTCCCATGGAGGAGCGTTGAATCGAGACGACACGGGGACGACGTACTGTAGGGCCAGTCCACCGGCAAGACGAGAGTAGCGGATCAAACGGTCCATATCTTTAGATCCGAACGTTGGATCGCGCTCAAAATGTTTTCACGAGTTTTCGGAGGCTGTTTCCCATGGAGGAGCGTCGAATCGAGACAACACGGCGACGACGTCCTGTGGGGCCAGTCCACCGGCAAGACGAGAGTACCGGATTAAAAGGTCAATATCTTTAGATCCGACCGTTGGATCGCGCTCAAATTTTTTTCTCGAGTTTTCGCAGGCTGTTTCCCATGGAGGAGCGTCAAATCGAGAGGAAATTGCGACAATGTCCTATCGGGCCAGTCCACCGGCAAAACGAGAGTACCGGATCAAAAGGTCCCTATCTATAGATCCGACTGTTAGATCGCGCTCAAATTTTTTTCACGAGTTTTCAGAGGCTGTTTCCCATGGAGGAGCGTCGAATCGAGATGACACGGCGAAGACGTCCTGTAGGGCCAGTCCACCGGCAAGACGAGAGTACCGCATCAAAAGGTACATATATATAGATACGACCGTTGGATCGCACTCCAATTTTTTTCTCGAGTTTCCGAAGGCTGTTTCCCATGGAGGAGCGTCGAATCGAGACAACACGGGGACGACGTCCTGTGGGGCCAGTCCAACGGCAAGACGAGAGTACCGGATCAAAAGGTCCATATCTTTAGATGCGACCGTTGGATCGCGCTCAAATTTTTTTCTCGAGTTTTCGCAGGCTGTTTCCCATGGAGGAGCGTCAAATCGAGAGGAAATTGCGACAATGTCCTATCGGGCCAGTCCACCGGCAAAACGAGAGTACCGGATCAAAAGGTCCCTATCTATAGATCCGACTGTTAGATCGCGCTCAAATTTTTTTCACGAGTTTTCAGAGGCTGTTTCCCATGGAGTCGCATCGAATCGAGACGACACAGCGACGACGTCCTGTGGGGCCAGTCCACCGGCAAGACGAGAGTACCGGATCAAACGGTTCGTATCTATAGATCCGACCGTTGGATCGCGCTCAAAATTTTTTCACGAGTTTTCAGAGGCTGTTTCCCTTGGAGGAGCGTCGAATCGAGACAACACGGCGACGACGTCCTGTGGGGCCAGTCCACCGGCAAGACGAGAGTACCGGATGAAAAGGTCCATATCTTTAGATCCGACCGTTGGATCGCGCTCAAATTTTTTTCTCGAGTTTTCGCAGGCTGTTTCCCATGGAGGAGCGTCAAATCGAGAGGAAATTGAGACAATGTCCTATCGGGCCAGTCCACCGGCAAGACGAGAGTACCCCATCAAAAGGTACATATATATAGATACGACCGTTGGATCGCACTCCAATTTTTTTCTCGAGTTTCCGAAGGCTGTTTCCCATGCAGGAGCGTCCAATCGAGACAACACGGCGACGACGTCCTGTGGGGCCAGTCCAGCGGCAAGACGAGAGTACCGGATCAAAAGGTCCATATCTTTAGATCCGACCGTTGGATCGCGCACAAATTTTTTTCTCGAGTTTTCACAGGCTGTTTCCAATGGAGGAGCGTCGAATCGAGAGGAAATTGCGACAATGTCCTATCGGGCCAGTCCACCTGCAAAACGAGAGTACCGGATCAAAAGGTCCATATCTTTAGATGCGACTGTTGGATCGCGCTCAAATTTTTTTCACCAGTTTCCGGAGGCTGTTTCCCATGGAGGAGCGTTGAATCGAGACGACACGGTGACGACGTCCTGTAGGGCCAGTCCACCAGCAAGACAAGAGTACCGGATCAAAAGGTACATATATATAGATACGACTGTTGGGTCGCGCTCAAATTTTTTTCGCGAGTTTCCGGAGGCTGTTTCCCATGGAGGAGCGTTGAATCGAGACGACACGGGGACGACGTACTGTAGGGCCAGTCCACCGGCAAGACGAGAGTAGCGGATCAAACGGTTCGTATCTATAGATCCGACCGTTGGATCGCTCTCAAATTTTTTTCACGAGTTTCCGAAGGCTGTTTCCCATGGAGGAGCGTCAAATCGAGACAACACGGCGACGACGTCCTGTGGGGCCAGTCCAGCGGCAAGACGAGAGTACCGGATCAAAAGGTCCATATCTTTAGATCCGACCGTTGGATCGCGCTCAAATTTTTTTCTCGAGTTTTCACAGGCTGTTTCCAATGGAGGAGCGTCGAATCGAGAGGAAATTGCGACAATGTCCTATCGGGCCAGTCCACCTGCAAAACGAGAGTACCGGATCAAAAGGTCCATATCTTTAGATGCGACTGTTGGATCGCGCTCAAATTTTTTTCACCAGTTTCCGGAGGCTGTTTCCCATGGAGGAGCGTTGAATCGAGACGACACGGTGACGACGTCCTGTAGGGCCAGTCCACCAGCAAGACAAGAGTACCGGATCAAAAGGTACATATATATAGATACGACTGTTGGATCGCGCTCAAATTTTTTTCACGAGTTTCCGGAGGCTGTTTCCCATGGAGGAGCGTTGAATCGAGACGACACGGGGACGACGTACTGTAGGGCCAGTCCACCGGCAAGACGAGAGTAGCGGATCAAACGGTTCGTATCTATAGATCCGACCGTTGGATCGCGCTCAAGTTTTTTTCACGAGTTTCCGCAGGCTGTTTCCCATGGAGGAGCGTCGAATCGAGATGACACGGCGAAGACCTCCTGTAGGGCCAGTCCACCGGCAAGACGAGAGTATCGGATCAAACGGTCCGTATCTATAGATCTGACCGTTGGATCGCGCCCAAATTTTTTTCACGTGTTTCTGGACGCTGTTTCCCATGGAGGAGCGTCGAATCGAGACGACACGGCGACGACGTCCTGTGGGGTCAGTCCACCGGCAAGACGAGACTACCGGATCAAAAGGTCCATATCTTTAAATGCGACCGTTGGATTGCGCTCAAATTTTTTTCACCAGTTTCTGGAGGCTGTTTCCCATGGAGGATTGTCGAATCGAGACGACACGGTGACGACGTCCTGTAGGGCCAGTCCACCGGCAAGACGAGAGTAGCGGATCAAACGGTTCGTATCTATAGATCCGACCGTTGGATCGCGCTCAAATTTTTTTCACGAGTTTCCGCAGGCTGTTTCCCATGAAGGAGCGTCGAATCGAGATGACACGGCGAAGACCTCCTATAGGGCCAGTCCACCGGCAAGACGAGAGTATCGGATCAAACGGTCCGTATCTATAGATCTGACCGTTGGATCGCGCCCAAATTTTTTTGACGTGTTTCTGGACGCTGTTTCCCATGGAGGAGCGTCGAATCGAGACGACACGGCGACGACGTCCTGTGGGGTCAGTCCACTGGCAAGACGAGAGTACCGGATCAAAAGGTCCATATCTTTAAATGCGACCATTGGATTGCGCTCAAATTTTTTTCACCAGTTTCTGGAAGCTGTTTCCCATGGAGGATTGTCGAATCGAGACGACACGATGACGACGTCCTGTAGGGCCAGTCCACCGGCAAGACGAGAGTAGCGGATCAAATGGTCCGTATCTATAGATCCGACCGTTGGATCGCGCTCAAATTTTTTTCTCGAGTTTTCGCAGGCTGTTTCCCATGGAGGAGCGTCCAATCGAGAGGAAATTGCGACAATGTCCTGTCGGGCCGGTTCACCGGCAAGACGAGTGTACCGGATTGAAAGGTCCATATATATAGATACGACCGTTGGATCGCGCTCAAATTTTTTTCACGAGTTTTCGGAGGCTGTTTCCCATGGAGGAGCGTCGAATCGAGATGACACGGCGAAGACGTCCTGTAGGGCCAGTCCACCGGCAAGACGAGAGTACCGCATCAAAAGGTACATATATATAGATACGACCGTTGGATCGCACTCCAATTTTTTTCTCGAGTTTCCGAAGGCTGTTTCCCATGGAGGAGCGTCGAATCGAGACAACACGGGGACGACGTCCTGTGGGGCCAGTCCAACGGCAAGACGAGAGTACCGGATCAAAAGGTCCATATCTTTAGATGCGACCGTTGGATCGCGCTCAAATTTTTTTCTCGAGTTTTCGCAGGCTGTTTCCCATGGAGGAGCGTCAAATCGAGAGGAAATTGCGACAATGTCCTATCGGGCCAGTCCACCGGCAAAACGAGAGTACCGGATCAAAAGGTCCCTATCTATAGATCCGACTGTTAGATCGCGCTCAAATTTTTTTCACGAGTTTTCAGAGGCTGTTTCCCATGGAGTCGCATCGAATCGAGACGACACAGCGACGACGTCCTGTGGGGCCAGTCCACCGGCAAGACGAGAGTACCGGATCAAACGGTTCGTATCTATAGATCCGACCGTTGGATCGCGCTCAAAATTTTTTCACGAGTTTTCAGAGGCTGTTTCCCTTGGAGGAGCGTCGAATCGAGACAACACGGCGACGACGTCCTGTGGGGCCAGTCCACCGGCAAGACGAGAGTACCGGATGAAAAGGTCCATATCTTTAGATCCGACCGTTGGATCGCGCTCAAATTTTTTTCTCGAGTTTTCGCAGGCTGTTTCCCATGGAGGAGCGTCAAATCGAGAGGAAATTGCGACAATGTCCTATCAGGCCAGTCCACCGGCAAGACGAGAGTACCCCATCAAAAGGTACATATATATAGATACGACCGTTGGATCGCACTCCAATTTTTTTCTCGAGTTTCCGAAGGCTGTTTCCCATGGAGGAGCGTCAAATCGAGACAACACGGCGACGACGTCCTGTGGGGCCAGTCCAGCGGCAAGACGAGAGTACCGGATCAAAAGGTCCATATCTTTAGATCCGACCGTTGGATCGCGCTCAAATTTTTTTCTCGAGTTTTCACAGGCTGTTTCCAATGGAGGAGCGTCGAATCGAGAGGAAATTGCGACAATGTCCTATCGGGCCAGTCCACCTGCAAAACGAGAGTACCGGATCAAAAGGTCCATATCTTTAGATGCGACTGTTGGATCGCGCTCAAATTTTTTTCACCAGTTTCCGGAGGCTGTTTCCCATGGAGGAGCGTTGAATCGAGACGACACGGTGACGACGTCCTGTAGGGCCAGTCCACCAGCAAGACAAGAGTACCGGATCAAAAGGTACATATATATAGATACGACTGTTGGATCGCGCTCAAATTTTTTTCACGAGTTTCCGGAGGCTGTTTCCCATGGAGGAGCGTTGAATCGAGACGACACGGGGACGACGTACTGTAGGGCCAGTCCACCGGCAAGACGAGAGTAGCGGATCAAACGGTTCGTATCTATAGATCCGACCGTTGGATCGCGCTCAAGTTTTTTTCACGAGTTTCCGCAGGCTGTTTCCCATGGAGGAGCGTCGAATCGAGATGACACGGCGAAGACCTCCTGTAGGGCCAGTCCACCGGCAAGACGAGAGTATCGGATCAAACGGTCCGTATCTATAGATCTGACCGTTGGATCGCGCCCAAATTTTTTTCACGTGTTTCTGGACGCTGTTTCCCATGGAGGAGCGTCGAATCGAGACGACACGGCGACGACGTCCTGTGGGGTCAGTCCACCGGCAAGACGAGACTACCGGATCAAAAGGTCCATATCTTTAAATGCGACCGTTGGATTGCGCTCAAATTTTTTTCACCAGTTTCTGGAGGCTGTTTCCCATGGAGGATTGTCGAATCGAGACGACACGGTGACGACGTCCTGTAGGGCCAGTCCACCGGCAAGACGAGAGTAGCGGATCAAACGGTTCGTATCTATAGATCCGACCGTTGGATCGCGCTCAAATTTTTTTCACGAGTTTCCGCAGGCTGTTTCCCATGAAGGAGCGTCGAATCGAGATGACACGGCGAAGACCTCCTGTAGGGCCAGTCCACCGGCAAGACGAGAGTATCGGATCAAACGGTCCGTATCTATAGATCTGACCGTTGGATCGCGCCCAAATTTTTTTGACGTGTTTCTGGACGCTGTTTCCCATGGAGGAGCGTCGAATCGAGACGACACGGCGACGACGTCCTGTGGGGTCAGTCCACTGGCAAGACGAGAGTACCCCATCAAAAGGTCCATATCTTTAAATGCGACCGTTGGATTGCGCTCAAATTTTTTTCACCAGTTTCTGGAAGCTGTTTCCCATGGAGGATTGTCGAATCGAGACGACACGATGACGACGTCCTGTAGGGCCAGTCCACCGGCAAGACGAGAGTAGCGGATCAAATGGTCCGTATCTATAGATCCGACCGTTGGATCGCGCTCAAATTTTTTTCTCGAGTTTTCGCAGGCTGTTTCCCATGGAGGAGCGTCCAATCGAGAGGAAATTGCGACAATGTCCTGTCGGGCCGGTTCACCGGCAAGACGAGTGTACCGGATTGAAAGGTCCATATATATAGATACGACCGTTGGATCGCGCTCAAATTTTTTTCACGAGTTTTCGGAGGCTGTTTCCCATGGAGGAGCGTCGAATCGAGATGACACGGCGAAGACGTCCTGTAGGGCCAGTCCACCGGCAAGACGAGAGTACCGCATCAAAAGGTACATATATATAGATACGACCGTTGGATCGCACTCCAATTTTTTTCTCGAGTTTCCGAAGGCTGTTTCCCATGGAGGAGCGTCGAATCGAGACAACACGGGGACGACGTCCTGTGGGGCCAGTCCAACGGCAAGACGAGAGTACCGGATCAAAAGGTCCATATCTTTAGATGCGACCGTTGGATCGCGCTCAAATTTTTTTCTCGAGTTTTCGCAGGCTGTTTCCCATGGAGGAGCGTCGAATCGAGAGGAAATTGCAACAATGTCCTATCGGGCCAGTCCACCTGCAAAACGAGAGTGCCGGATCAAAAGGTCCCTATTTATAGATCCGACCGTTAGATCACGCTCAAATTTTTTTCACGAGTTTTCGGAGGCTGTTTCCCATTGAGTAGCGTCGAAACGAGACGACACGGCGACGACGTCCTGTGGGGCCAGTCCACCGGCAAGACGAGAGTACCAGATCAAAAGGTCCATATATATAGATACGACCGTTGGATCGCGCTTAAATTTTTTTCACGAGTTTCCGGAGGCTGTTTCCCATGGAGGAGCGTCGAATCGAGATGACACGGCGAAGACGTCCTGTAGGGCCAGTCCACCGGCAAGACGATAGTACCGGATCAAAAGGTCCGTATCTATAGATCCGACCGTTAGATCGCGGTCAAATTTTTTTCACGTGTTTCTGGACGCTGTTTCCCATGGAGTATTGTCGAATCGAGACGACTCGGCGACGACGTCCTGTCGGGCCAGTCCACCGGTAAGACGAGAGTACCGGATCAAAAGGTCCATATATATAGATACGACAGTTGGATCGCGCTCAAATTTTTTTCACGAGTTTTCGCAGGCTGTTTCCCATGGAGTAGCGTCAAATCGAGAGGAAATTGCGACAATGTCCTCTCGGGCCAGTCCACCGGCAAGACGAGAGTACCGGATCAAAAGGTACATCTCTATAGATCCGACCGTTGGATCGCGATCAAATTTTTTTCACGAGTTTTCGGAGGCTGTTTCCCATGGAGGAGCGTCGAATCGAGACGACACGGCGACGACGTCCTGTAGGGCCAGTCCACCGGCAAGACGAGAGTAGCGGATCAAATGGTCCGTATCTATAGATCCGACCGTTAGATCGCGCTCAAATTTTTTTCACGAGTTTCCGAAGGCTGTTTCCCATGGAGGAGCGTCGAATCGAGATGACACGGCGAAGACGTCCTGTAGGGCCAGTCCACCGGCACGACGAGAGTACCGGATCAAAAGGTCCGTATCTATAGATCCGACCGTTGGATCGCGCTCAAATTTTTTTCACGTGTTTCTGGACGCTGTTTCCCATGGAGGAGCGTCGAATCGAGACGACACGGCGACGACGTCCTGTGGGGTCAGTCCACCGGCAAGACGAGAGTACCGGATCAAAAGGTCCATATCTTTGGATGCGACTGTTGGATCGCGCTCAAATTTTTTTCACCAGTTTTCGGAGGCTGTTTCCCATGGAGGAGCGTTGAATCGAGACGACTCGGTGACGACGTCCTGTAGGGCCAGTCCACCAGCAAGACGAGAGTACCGGATCAAAAGGTACATATATATAGATACGACCGTTGGATCGCGCTTAAATTTTTTTCACGAGTTTCCGGAGGCTGTTTCCCATGGAGGAGCGTCGAATCGAGATGACACGGCGAAGACGTCCTGTAGGGCCAGTCCACCGGCAAGACGATAGTACCGGATCAAAAGGTCCGTATCTATAGATCCGACCGTTAGATCGCGGTCAAATTTTTTTCACGTGTTTCTGGACGCTGTTTCCCATGGAGTATCGTCGAATCGAGACGACTCGGCGACGACGTCCTGTCGGGCCAGTCCACCGGTAAGACGAGAGTACCGGATCAAAAGGTCCATATATATAGATACGACCGTTGGATCGCGCTCAAATTTTTTTCACGAGTTTTCGCAGGCTGTTTCCCATGGAGTAGCGTCAAATCGAGAGGAAATTGCGACAATGTCCTCTCGGGCCAGTCCACCGGCAAGACGAGAGTACCGGATCAAAAGGTACATCTCTATAGATCCGACCGTTGTATCGCGATCAAATTTTTTTCACGAGTTTTCGGAGGCTGTTTCCCATGGAGGAGCGTCGAATCGAGACGACACGGCGACGACGTCCTGTAGGGCCAGTCCACCGGCAAGACGAGAGTAGCGGATCAAATGGTCCGTATCTATAGATCCGACCGTTAGATCGCGCTCAAATTTTTTTCACGAGTTTCCGAAGGCTGTTTCCCATGGAGGAGCGTCGAATCGAGATGACACGGCGAAGACGTCCTGTAGGGCCAGTCCACCGGCACGACGAGAGTACCGGATCAAAAGGTCCGTATCTATAGATCCGACCGTTAGATCGCGCTCAAATTTTTTTCACGTGTTTCTGGACGCTGTTTCCCATGGAGGAGCGTCGAATCGAGACAACACGGCGACGACGTCCTGTGGGGTCAGTCCACCGGCAAGACGAGAGTACCGGATCAAAAGGTCCATATCTTTGGATGCGACTGTTGGATCGCGCTCAAATTTTTTTCACCAGTTTTCGGAGGCTGTTTCCCATGGAGGAGCGTTGAATCGAGACGACTCGGTGACGACGTCCTGTAGGGCCAGTCCACCAGCAAGACGAGAGTACCGGATCAAAAGGTACATATATATAGATACGACCGTTGGATCGCGCTTAAATTTTTTTCACGAGTTTCCGGAGGCTGTTTCCCATGGAGGAGCGTCGAATCGAGATGACACGGCGAAGACGTCCTGTAGGGCCAGTCCACCGGCAAGACGATAGTACCGGATCAAAAGGTCCGTATCTATAGATCCGACCGTTAGATCGCGGTCAAATTTTTTTCACGTGTTTCTGGACGCTGTTTCCCATGGAGTATCGTCGAATCGAGACGACTCGGCGACGACGTCCTGTCGGGCCAGTCCACCGGTAAGACGAGAGTACCGGATCAAAAGGTCCATATATATAGATACGACCGTTGGATCGCGCTCAAATTTTTTTCACGAGTTTTCGCAGGCTGTTTCCCATGGAGTAGCGTCAAATCGAGAGGAAATTGCGACAATGTCCTCTCGGGCCAGTCCACCGGCAAGACGAGAGTACCGGATCAAAAGGTACATCTCTATAGATCCGACCGTTGTATCGCGATCAAATTTTTTTCACGAGTTTTCGGAGGCTGTTTCCCATGGAGGAGCGTCGAATCGAGACGACACGGCGACGACGTCCTGTAGGGCCAGTCCACCGGCAAGACGAGAGTACCGGATCAAAAGGTCCGTATCTATAGATCCGACCGTTGGATCGCGCTCAAATTTTTTTCACGTGTTTCTGGACGCTGTTTCCCATGGAGTAGCGTCGAATCCAGACGACACGGCGACGACGTCCTGTCGGTCCAGTCCACTGGAAGACAAGAGTACCGGATCCAAAGGTCCATATATATAGATACGACCGTTGGATCGCGCTGAAATTTTTTTCACGAGTTTTCGCAGGCTGTTTCCTATGAAGGAGCGTCGAATCGAGAGGAAATTGCGACAATGTCCTCTCGGGCCAGTCCACCGGCAAGACGAGAGTACCGGATCAAAAGGTCCATATCTTTAGATCCGACCGTTGGATCGCGCTCAAATTTTTTTCACGAGTTTCTGGAGGCTGTTTCCCATGGAGTAGCGTCGAATCGAGACGACACGGCGACGACGTCCTGTAGGGCCAGTCCACCGGCAAGACGAGAGTACCGCATCAAAAGGTACATATATATAGATACGACCGTTGGATCGCACTCCAATTTTTTTCTCGAGTTTCCGAAGGCTGTTTCCCATGGAGGAGCGTCGAATCGAGACAACACGGGGATGACGTCCTATGGGGCCCCTCCACCGGCAAGACGAGAGTACCAGATCAAAAGGTCCATATCTTTAGATGCGACCGTTGGATCGCGCTCAAATTTTTTTCACCAGTTTCCGGAGGTTGTTTCCCATGGAGGAGCGTGGAATCGAGACGACACGGGGACGACGTCCTGTAGGGCCAGTCCACCGGCAAGACAAGAGTAGCGGAACAAAAGTTCCGTATCTATAGATCCTACCGTTGGATAGCACTCAAATTTTTTTCACGAGTTTCTGGAGGCTGTTTCCCATGGAGTATCGTCGAATCGAGACGACACGGCGACGACGTCCTGTCGGGCCAGTCCACCGGCAAGACGAGAGTACCAGATCAAAAGGTCCATATATTTAGATCCGACCGTTGGATTGCGCTCAAATGTTTTTCACGAGTTTACGCAGGCTGTTTCCCATGGAGGAGTGTCGAATCGAGAGGAAATTACGACAATGTCCTATCGGGCTAGTCCACCTGCAAGACGAGAGTACCGGATCAAAAGGTCCATATCTTTAGATGCGACTGTTGGATCGCACTCAAATTTTTTTCACCAGTTTTCGGAGGCTGTTTCCCATGGAGGAGCGTTGAATCGAGACGACTCGGTGACGACGTCCTGTAGGGCCAGTCCACCAGCAAGACGAGAGTACCGGATCAAAAGGTACATATATATAGATACGACCGTTGGATCGCGCTTAAATTTTTTTCACGAGTTTCCGGAGGCTGTTTCCCATGGAGGAGCGTCGAATCGAGATGACACGGCGAAGACATCCTGTAGGGCCAGTCCACCGGCAAGACGATAGTACCGGATCAAAAGGTCCGTATCTATAGATCCGACCGTTAGATCGCGGTCAAATTTTTTTCACGTGTTTCTGGACGCTGTTTCCCATGGAGTATCGTCGAATCGAGACGACTCGGCGACGACGTCCTGTCGGGCCAGTCCACTGGTAAGACGAGAGTACCGGATCAAAAGGTCCATATATATAGATACGACCGTTGGATCGCGCTCAAATTTTTTTCACGAGTTTTCGCAGGCTGTTTCCCATAGAGTAGCGTCAAATCGAGAGGAAATTGCGACAATGTCCTCTCGGGCCAGTCCACCGGCAAGACGAGAGTACCGGATCAAAAGGTACATCTCTATAGATCCGACCGTTGGATCGCGATCAAATTTTTTTCACGAGTTTTCGGAGGCTGTTTCCCATGGAGGAGCGTCGAATCGAGACGACACGGCGACGACGTCCTGTAGGGCCAGTCCCCCGGCAAGACGAGAGTACCGGATCAAAAGGTCCATATCTTTAGATGCGACTGTTGGATCGCGCTCAAATTTTTTTCACCAGTTTTCGGAGGCTGTTTCCCATGGAGGAGCGTTGAATCGAGACGACTCGGTGACGACGTCCTGTAGGGCCAGTCCACCAGCAAGACGAGAGTACCGGATCAAAAGGTACATATATATAGATACGACCGTTGGATCGCGCTTAAATTTTTTTCACGAGTTTCCGGAGGCTGTTTCCCATGGAGGAGCGTCGAATCGAGATGACACGGCGAAGACGTCCTGTAGGGCCAGTCCACCGGCAAGACGATAGTACCGGATCAAAAGGTCCGTATCTATAGATCCGACCGTTAGATCGCGGTCAAATTTTTTTCACGTGTTTCTGGACGCTGTTTCCCATGGAGTATCGTCGAATCGAGACGACTCGGCGACGACGTCCTGTCGGGCCAGTCCACCGGTAAGACGAGAGTACCGGATCAAAAGGTCCATATATATAGATACGACCGTTGGATCGCGCTCAAATTTTTTTCACGAGTTTTCGCAGGCTGTTTCCCATGGAGTAGCGTCAAATCGAGAGGAAATTGCGACAATGTCCTCTCGGGCCAGTCCACCGGCAAGACGAGAGTACCGGATCAAAAGGTACATCTCTATAGATCCGACCGTTGGATCGCGATCAAATTTTTTTCACGAGTTTTCGGAGGCTGTTTCCCATGGAGGAGCGTCGAATCGAGACGACACGGCGACGACGTCCTGTAGGGCCAGTCCAGCGGCAAGACGAGAGTACCGCATCAAAATGTACATATATATATATACGACCGTTGGATCGCACTCCAATTTTTTTCTCTAGTTTCCGAAGGCTGTTTCCCATGGAGGAGCGTCGAATCGAGACAACACGGGGACGACGTCCTGTAGGGCCAGTCCACCGGCAAGACGAGAGTAGCGGAACAAAAGTTCCGTATCTATAGATCCGACCGTTGGATAGCGCTCAAATTTTTTTCACGAGTTTCTGGAGGCTGTTTCCCATGGAGTATCGTCGAATCGAGACGACATGGCGACGACGTCCTGTCGGGCCAGTCCTCCGGCAAGACGAGAGTACCGGATTAAAAGGTCCATATATTTAGATCCGACCGTTGGATCGCGCTCAAATTTTTTTCACGAGTTTACGCAGGCTGTTTCCCATGGAGGAGCGTCGAATCGAGAGGAAATTGCGACAATGTCCTATCGGGCCAGTCCACCAGCAAAACGAGAGTACCGGATCAAAAGGTCCCTATCTATAGATCCGACAGTTAGATCGCGCTCAAATTTTTTTCACGAGTTTCCGGAGGCTGTTTCCCATGGAGGACCGTCAAATCGAGATGACACGGCGAAGACGTCCTGTAGGGCCAGTCCACCGGCAAGACGAGAGTACCGGATCAAAAGGTCCGTATCTATAGATCCGACCGTTGGATCGCACCCAAATTTTTTTAACGTGTTTCTGGACGCTGTTTCCCATGGAGGAGCGTCGAATCGAGGCGACACGGCGACGACGTCCTGTGGGGTCAGTCCATCGGCAAGACGAGAGTACCAGATCAAAAGGTCCATATCTTTAGATGCGACTGTTGGATCGCGCTCAAATTTTTTTCACCAGTTTCTGGACGCTGTTTCCCATGGAGGAGCGTTGAATCGAGACGACACGGTGACGACGTCCTGTAGGGCCAGTCCTCCGGCAAGACGAGAGTAGCGGATCAAAAGGTCCGTATCTATAGATCCGACAGTTAGATCGCGCTCAAATTTTTTTCACGAGTTTCCGGAGGCTGTTTCCCATGGAGGACCGTCAAATCGAGATGACACGGCGAAGACGTCCTGTAGGGCCAGTCCACCGGCAAGACGAGAGTACCGGATCAAAAGGTCCGTATCTATAGATCCGACCGTTGGATCGCACCCAAATTTTTTTAACGTGTTTTTGGACGCTGTTTCCCATGGAGGAGCGTCGAATCGAGGCGACACGGCGACGACGTCCTGTGGGGTCAGTCCATCGGCAAGACGAGAGTACCAGATCAAAAGGTCCATATCTTTAGATGCGACTGTTGGATCGCGCTCAAATTTTTTTCACCAGTTTCTGGACGCTGTTTCCCATGGAGGAGCGTTGAATCGAGACGACACGGTGACGACGTCCTGTAGGGCCAGTCCTCCGGCAAGACGAGAGTAGCGGATCAAAAGGTCCGTATCTATAGATCCGACCGTTAGATCGCGCTCAAATTTTTTTCACGAGTTTTCGGAGGCTGTTTCCCATGGAGTAGCGTCGAAACGAGACGACACGGCGATGACGTCCTGTGGGGCCCCTCCACCGGCAAGACGAGAGTACCAGATCAAAAGGTCCATATCTTTAGATGCGACCGTTGGATCGCGCTCAAATTTTTTTCACCAGTTTCCGGAGGTTGTTTCCCATGGAGGAGCGTGGAATCGAGACGACACGGGGACGACGTCCTGTAGGGCCAGTCCACCAGCAAGACGAGAGTACCGGATCAAAAGGTACATATATATAGATACGACCGTTGGATCGCGCTTAAATTTTTTTCACGAGTTTACGCAGGCTGTTTCCCATGGAGGAGCGTCGAATCGAGAGGAAATTGCGACAATGTCCTATCGGGCCAGTCCACCAGCAAAACGAGAGTACCGGATCAAAAGGTCCCTATCTATAGATCCGACAGTTAGATCGCGCTCAAATTTTTTTCACGAGTTTCCGGAGGCTGTTTCCCATGGAGGACCGTCAAATCGAGATGACACGGCGAAGACGTCCTGTAGGGCCAGTCCACCGGCAAGACGAGAGTACCGGATCAAAAGGTCCGTATCTATAGATCCGACCGTTGGATCGCACCCAAATTTTTTTAACGTGTTTCTGGACGTTGTTTCCCATGGAGGAGCGTCGAATCGAGGCGACACGGCGACGACGTCCTGTGGGGTCAGTCCATCGGCAAGACGAGAGTACCAGATCAAAAGGTCCATATCTTTAGATGCGACTGTTGGATCGCGCTCAAATTTTTTTCACCAGTTTCTGGACGCTGTTTCCCATGGAGGAGCGTTGAATCGAGACGACACGGTGACGACGTCCTGTAGGGCCAGTCCTCCGGCAAGACGAGAGTAGCGGATCAAAAGGTCCGTATCTATAGATCCGACCGTTAGATCGCGCTCAAATTTTTTTCACGAGTTTTCGGAGGCTGTTTCCCATGGAGTAGCGTCGAAACGAGACGACACGGCGATGACGTCCTGTGGGGCCCCTCCACCGGCAAGACGAGAGTACCAGATCAAAAGGTCCATATCTTTAGATGCGACCGTTGGATCGCGCTCAAATTTTTTTCACCAGTTTCCGGAGGTTGTTTCCCATGGAGGAGCGTGGAATCGAGACGACACGGGGACGACGTCCTGTAGGGCCAGTCCACCAGCAAGACGAGAGTACCGGATCAAAAGGTATATATATATAGATACGACCGTTGGATCGCGCTTAAATTTTTTTCACGAGTTTACGCAGGCTGTTTCCCATGGAGGAGCGTCGAATCGAGAGGAAATTGCGACAATGTCCTATCGGGCCAGTCCACCAGCAAAACGAGAGTACCGGATCAAAAGGTCCCTATCTATAGATCCGACAGTTAGATCGCGCTCAAATTTTTTTCACGAGTTTCCGGAGGCTGTTTCCCATGGAGGACCGTCAAATCGAGATGACACGGCGAAGACGTCCTGTAGGGCCAGTCCACCGGCAAGACGAGAGTACCGGATCAAAAGGTCCGTATCTATAGATCCGACCGTTGGATCGCACCCAAATTTTTTTAACGTGTTTCTGGACGTTGTTTCCCATGGAGGAGCGTCGAATCGAGGCGACACGGCGACGACGTCCTGTGGGGTCAGTCCATCGGCAAGACGAGAGTACCAGATCAAAAGGTCCATATCTTTAGATGCGACTGTTGGATCGCGCTCAAATTTTTTTCACCAGTTTCTGGACGCTGTTTCCCATGGAGGAGCGTTGAATCGAGACGACACGGTGACGACGTCCTGTAGGGCCAGTCCTCCGGCAAGACGAGAGTAGCGGATCAAAAGGTCCGTATCTATAGATCCGACCGTTAGATCGCGCTCAAATTTTTTTCACGAGTTTTCGGAGGCTGTTTCCCATGGAGTAGCGTCGAAACGAGACGACACGGCGATGACGTCCTGTGGGGCCCCTCCACCGGCAAGACGAGAGTACCAGATCAAAAGGTCCATATCTTTAGATGCGACCGTTGGATCGCGCTCAAATTTTTTTCACCAGTTTCCGGAGGTTGTTTCCCATGGAGGAGCGTGGAATCGAGACGACACGGGGACGACGTCCTGTAGGGCCAGTCCACCGGCAAGACAAGAGTAGCGGAACAAAAGTTCCGTATCTATAGATCCGACCGTTGGATAGCACTCAAATTTTTTTCACGAGTTTCTGGAGGCTGTTTCCCATGGAGTATCGTCGAATCGAGACGACACGGCGACGACGTCCTGTCGGGCCAGTCCACCGGCAAGACGAGAGTACCAGATCAAAAGGTCCATATATTTAGATCCGACCGTTGGATTGCGCTCAAATGTTTTTCACGAGTTTACGCAGGCTGTTTCCCATGGAGGAGTGTCGAATCGAGAGGAAATTACGACAATGTCCTATCGGGCCAGTCCACCGGCAAGACGAGAGTACCGGATCAAAAGGTCCATATCTTTAGATGCGACTGTTGGATCGCGCTCAAATTTTTTTCACCAGTTTTCGGAGGCTGTTTCCCATGGAGGAGCGTTGAATCGAGACGACTCGGTGACGACGTCCTGTAGGGCCAGTCCACCAGCAAGACGAGAGTACCGGATCAAAAGGTACATATATATAGATACGACCGTTGGATCGCGCTTAAATTTTTTTCACGAGTTTCCGGAGGCTGTTTCCCATGGAGGAGCGTCGAATCGAGATGACACGGCGAAGACGTCCTGTAGGGCCAGTCCACCGGCAAGACGATAGTACCGGATCAAAAGGTCCGTATCTATAGATCCGACCGTTAGATCGCGGTCAAATTTTTTTCACGTGTTTCTGGACGCTGTTTCCCATGGAGTATCGTCGAATCGAGACGACTCGGCGACGACGTCCTGTCGGGCCAGTCCACCGGTAAGACGAGAGTACCGGATCAAAAGGTCCATATATATAGATACGACCGTTGGATCGCGCTCAAATTTTTTTCACGAGTTTTCGCAGGCTGTTTCCCATGGAGTAGCGTCAAATCGAGAGGAAATTGCGACAATGTCCTCTCGGGCCAGTCCACCGGCAAGACGAGAGTACCGGATCAAAAGGTACATCTCTATAGATCCGACCGTTGGATCGCGCTCAAATTTTTTTCACGAGTTTTCGGAGGCTGTTTCCCATGGAGGAGCGTCGAATCGAGACGACACGGCGACGACGTCCTGTAGGGCCAGTCCACCGGCAAGACGAGAGTACCGGTTCAAAAGGTCCGTATCGATAGATCCGACCGTTGGATCGCGCCCAAATTTTTTTCACGTGTTTCTGGACGCTGTTTCCCATGGAGGAGCGTCGAATCGAGACGACACGGCGACGACGTCCTGTCGGTCCAGTCCACTGGAAGACAAGAGTACCGGATACAAAGGTCCATATATATAGATACGACCGTTGGATCGCGCTGAAATTTTTTTCACGAGTTTTCGCAGGCTGTTTCCTATGAAGGAGCGTCGAATCGAGAGGAAATTGCGACAATGTCCTCTCGGGCCAGTCCACCGGCAAGACGAGAGTACCGGATGAAAAGGTCCATATCTTTAGATCCAACCGTTGGATCGCGCTCAAATTTTTTTCACGAGTTTCTGGAGGCTGTTTCCCATGGATTAGCGTCGAATCGAGACGACACGGCGACGACGTCCTGTAGGGCCAGTCCACCGGCAAGACGAGAGTACCGCATCAAAAGGTACATATATATAGATACGACCGTTGGATCGCACTCCAATTTTTTTCTCGAGTTTTCGAAGGCTGTTTCCCATTGAGGAGCGTCGAATCGAGACAACACGACGACGACGTCCTGTGGGGCCCGTCCACCGGCAAGACGAGAGTAACGGTTCAAAAGGTCCGTATCTATAGATCCGACCGTTGGATCGCGCCCAAATTTTTTTCACGTGTTTCTGGACGCTGTTTCCATGGAGGAGAGTCGAATCGAGACGACACGGCGACGACGTCCTGTCGGTCCAGTCCACTGGAAGACAAGAGTACCGGATCCAAAGGTCCATATATATAGATACAACCGTTAGATCGCGCTCAAATTTTTTTCACGTGTTTCTGGACGCTGTTTCCCATGGAGTATCGTCGAATCGAGACGACTCGGCGACGACGTCCTGTCGGGCCAGTCCACTGGTAAGACGAGAGTACCGGATCAAAAGGTCCATATATATAGATACGACCGTTGGATCGCGCTCAAATTTTTTTCACGAGTTTTCGCAGGCTGTTTCCCATGGAGTAGCGTCAAATCGAGAGGAAATTGCGACAATGTCCTCTCGGGCCAGTCCACCGGCAAGACGAGAGTACCGGATCAAAAGGTACATCTCTATAGATCCGACCGTTGGATCGCGCTCAAATTTTTTTCACGAGTTTTTGGAGGCTGTTTCCCATGGAGTATCGTCGAATCGAGACGACATGGCGACGACGTCCTGTCGGGCCAGTCCACCGGCAAGACGAGAGTACCGGATCAAAAGGTCCATATATTTAGATCCGACCGTTGGATCGCGCTCAAATTTTTTTCACGAGTTTTCGCAGGCTGTTTCCCATGGAGGAGCGTCGAATCGAGAGGAAATTGCGACAATGTCCTATCGGGCCAGTCCACCGGCAAAACGAGAGTACCGCATCAAAAAGACCCTATCTATAGATCCGACCGTTAGATCGTGCTCAAATTTTTTTCACGAGTTTCCGGAGGCTGTTTCCCATGGAGGACCGTCAAATCGAGATGACACGGCGAAGACGTCCTGTAGGGCCAGTCCACCGGCAAGACGAGAGTACCGGATCAAAAGGTCCGTATCTATAGATCCGACCGTTGGATCGCGGTCAAATTTTTTTCACGTGTTTCTGGACGCTGTTTCCCATGGAGTAGCGTCGAATCCAGACGACACGGCGACGACGTCCTGTCGGTCCAGTCCACTGGAAGACAAGAGTACCGGATCCAAAGGTCCATATATTTAGATGCGACTGTTGGATCGCGCTCAAATTTTTTTCACCAGTTTCTGGACGTTGTTTCCCATGGAGGAGCGTTGAATCGAGACGACACGGTGACGACGTCCTGTAGGGCCAGTCCTCCGGCAAGACGAGAGTAGCGGATCAAAAGGTCCGTATCTATAGATCCGACCGTTAGATCGCGCTCAAATTTTTTTCACGAGTTTTCGGAGGCTGTTTCCCATGGAGTAGCGTAGAAACGAGACGACACGGCGATGACGTCCTGTGGGGCCCCTCCACCGGCAAGACGAGAGTACCAGATCAAAAGGTCCATATCTTTAGATGCGACCGTTGGATCGCGCTCAAATTTTTTTCACCAGTTTCCGGAGGTTGTTTCCCATGGAGGAGCGTGGAATCGAGACGACACGGGGACGACGTCCTGTAGGGCCAGTCCACCGGCAAGACAAGAGTAGCGGAACAAAAGTTCCGTATCTATAGATCCGACCGTTGGATAGCACTCAAATTTTTTTCACGAGTTTCTGGAGGCTGTTTCCCATGGAGTATCGTCGAATCGAGACGACACGGCGACGACGTCCTGTCGGGCCAGTCCACCGGCAAGACGAGAGTACCAGATCAAAAGGTCCATATATTTAGATCCGACCGTTGGATTGCGCTCAAATGTTTTTCACGAGTTTACGCAGGCTGTTTCCCATGGAGGAGTGTCGAATCGAGAGGAAATTACGACAATGTCCTATCGGGCCAGTCCACCGGCAAGACGAGAGTACCGGATCAAAAGGTCCATATCTTTAGATGCGACTGTTGGATCGCGCTCAAATTTTTTTCACCAGTTTTCGGAGGCTGTTTCCCATGGAGGAGCGTTGAATCGAGACGACTCGGTGACGACGTCCTGTAGGGCCAGTCCACCAGCAAGACGAGAGTACCGGATCAAAAGGTACATATATATAGATACGACCGTTGGATCGCGCTTAAATTTTTTTCACGAGTTTCCGGAGGCTGTTTCCCATGGAGGAGCGTCGAATCGAGATGACACGGCGAAGACGTCCTGTAGGGCCAGTCCACCGGCAAGACGATAGTACCGGATCAAAAGGTCCGTATCTATAGATCCGACCGTTAGATCGCGGTCAAATTTTTTTCACGTGTTTCTGGACGCTGTTTCCCATGGAGTATCGTCGAATCGAGACGACTCGGCGACGACGTCCTGTCGGGCCAGTCCACCGGTAAGACGAGAGTACCGGATCAAAAGGTCCATATATATAGATACGACCGTTGGATCGCGCTCAAATTTTTTTCACGAGTTTTCGCAGGCTGTTTCCCATGGAGTAGCGTCAAATCGAGAGGAAATTGCGACAATGTCCTCTCGGGCCAGTCCACCGGCAAGACGAGAGTACCGGATCAAAAGGTACATCTCTATAGATCCGACCGTTGGATCGCGATCAAATTTTTTTCACGAGTTTTCGGAGGCTGTTTCCCATGGAGGAGCGTCGAATCGAGACGACACGGCGACGACGTCCTGTAGGGCCAGTCCACCTGCAAGACGAGAGTACCGGTTCAAAAGGTCCGTATCGATAGATCCGACCGTTGGATCGCGCCCAAATTTTTTTCACGTGTTTCTGGACGCTGTTTCCCATGGAGGAGCGTCGAATCGAGACGACACGGCGACGACGTCCTGTCGGTCCAGTCCACTGGAAGACAAGAGTACCGGATACAAAGGTCCATATATATAGATACGACCGTTGGATCGCGCTGAAATTTTTTTCACGAGTTTTCGCAGGCTGTTTCCTATGAAGGAGCGTCGAATCGAGAGGAAATTGCGACAATGTCCTCTCGGGCCAGTCCACCAGCAAAACGAGAGTACCGGATCAAAAGGTCCCTATCTATAGATCCGACAGTTAGATCGCGCTCAAATTTTTTTCACGAGTTTCCGGAGGCTGTTTCCCATGGAGGACCGTCAAATCGAGATGACACGGCGAAGACGTCCTGTAGGGCCAGTCCACCGGCAAGACGAGAGTACCGGATCAAAAGGTCCGTATCTATAGATCCGACCGTTGGATCGCACCCAAATTTTTTTAACGTGTTTCTGGACGCTGTTTCCCATGGAGGAGCGTCGAATCGAGGTGACACGGCGACGACGTCCTGTGGGGTCAGTCCATCGGCAAGACGAGAGTACCAGATCAAAAGGTCCATATCTTTAGATGCGACTGTTGGATCGCGCTCAAATTTTTTTCACCAGTTTCTGGACGTTGTTTCCCATGGAGGAGCGTTGAATCGAGACGACACGGTGACGACGTCCTGTAGGGCCAGTCCTCCGGCAAGACGAGAGTAGCGGATCAAAAGGTCCGTATCTATAGATCCGACCGTTAGATCGCGCTCAAATTTTTTTCACGAGTTTTCGGAGGCTGTTTCCCATGGAGTAGCGTCGAAACGAGACGACACGGCGATGACGTCCTGTGGGGCCCCTCCACCGGCAAGACGAGAGTACCAGATCAAAAGGTCCATATCTTTAGATGCGACCGTTGGATCGCGCTCAAATTTTTTTCACCAGTTTCCGGAGGTTGTTTCCCATGGAGGAGCGTGGAATCGAGACGACACGGGGACGACGTCCTGTAGGGCCAGTCCACCGGCAAGACAAGAGTAGCGGAACAAAAGTTCCGTATCTATAGATCCGACCGTTGGATAGCACTCAAATTTTTTTCACGAGTTTCTGGAGGCTGTTTCCCATGGAGTATCGTCGAATCGAGACGACACGGCGACGACGTCCTGTCGGGCCAGTCCACCGGCAAGACGAGAGTACCAGATCAAAAGGTCCATATATTTAGATCCGACCGTTGGATTGCGCTCAAATGTTTTTCACGAGTTTACGCAGGCTGTTTCCCATGGAGGAGTGTCGAATCGAGAGGAAATTACGACAATGTCCTATCGGGCCAGTCCACCGGCAAGACGAGAGTACCGGATCAAAAGGTCCATATCTTTAGATGCGACTGTTGGATCGCGCTCAAATTTTTTTCACCAGTTTTCGGAGGCTGTTTCCCATGGAGGAGCGTTGAATCGAGACGACTCGGTGACGACGTCCTGTAGGGCCAGTCCACCAGCAAGACGAGAGTACCGGATCAAAAGGTACATATATATAGATACGACCGTTGGATCGCGCTTAAATTTTTTTCACGAGTTTCCGGAGGCTGTTTCCCATGGAGGAGCGTCGAATCGAGATGACACGGCGAAGACGTCCTGTAGGGCCAGTCCACCGGCAAGACGATAGTACCGGATCAAAAGGTCCGTATCTATAGATCCGACCGTTAGATCGCGGTCAAATTTTTTTCACGTGTTTCTGGACGCTGTTTCCCATGGAGTATCGTCGAATCGAGACGACTCGGCGACGACGTCCTGTCGGGCCAGTCCACCGGTAAGACGAGAGTACCGGATCAAAAGGTCCATATATATAGATACGACCGTTGGATCGCGCTCAAATTTTTTTCACGAGTTTTCGCAGGCTGTTTCCCATGGAGTAGCGTCAAATCGAGAGGAAATTGCGACAATGTCCTCTCGGGCCAGTCCACCGGCAAGACGAGAGTACCGGATCAAAAGGTCCATATCTTTAGATCCGACCGTTGGATCGCGCTCAAATTTTTTTCACGAGTTTCTGGAGGCTGTTTCCCATGGAGTAGCGTCGAATCGAGACGACACGGCGACGACGTCCTGTAGGGCCAGTCCACCGGCAACACGAGAGTACCGCATCAAAAGGTACATATATATAGACACGACCGTTGGATCGCACTCCAATTTTTTTCTCGAGTTTCCGAAGGCTGTTTCCCATGGAGGAGCGTCGAATCGAGACAACACGACGACGACGTCCTGTGGGGCCCGTCCACCGGCAAGACGAGAGTACCGGATCAAAAGGTCCGTATCTATAGATCCGACCGTTGGATCGCGCCCAAATTTTTTTCACGTGTTTCTGGACGCTGTTTCCATGGAGGAGAGTCGAATCGAGACGACACGGCGACGACGTCCTGTCGGTCCAGTCCACTGGAAGACAAGAGTACCGGATCCAAAGGTCCATATATATAGATACAACCGTTAGATCGCGCTCAAATTTTTTTCACGTGTTTCTGGACGCTGTTTCCCATGGAGTATCGTCGAATCGAGACGACTCGGCGACGACGTCCTGTCGGGCCAGTCCACTGGTAAGACGAGAGTACCGGATCAAAAGGTCCATATATATAGATACGACCGTTGGATCGCGCTCAAATTTTTTTCACGAGTTTTCGCAGGCTGTTTCCCATGGAGTAGCGTCAAATCGAGAGGAAATTGCGACAATGTCCTCTCGGGCCAGTCCACCGGCAAGACGAGAGTACCGGATCAAAAGGTACATCTCTATAGATCCGACCGTTGGATCGCGCTCAAATTTTTTTCACGATTTTTCGCAGGCTGTTTCCCATGGAGTATCGTCGAATCGAGACGACATGGCGACGACGTCCTGTCGGGCCAGTCCACCGGCAAGACGAGAGTACCGGATTAAAAGGTCCATATATTTAGATCCGACCGTTGGATCGCGCTCAAATTTTTTTCACGAGTTTACGCAGGCTGTTTCCCATGGAGGAGCGTCGAATCGAGAGGAAATTGCGACAATGTCCTATCGGGCCAGTCCACCAGCAAAACGAGAGTACTGGATCAAAAGGTCCCTATCTATAGATCCGACAGTTAGATCGCGCTCAAATTTTTTTCACGAGTTTCCGGAGGCTGTTTCCCATGGAGGACCGTCAAATCGAGATGACACGGCGAAGACGTCCTGTAGGGCCAGTCCACCGGCAAGACGAGAGTACCGGATCAAAAGGTCCGTATCTATAGATCCGACCGTTGGATCGCACCCAAATTTTTTTAACGTGTTTCTGGACGCTGTTTCCCATGGAGGAGCGTCGAATCGAGGCGACACGGCGACGACGTCCTGTGGGGTCAGTCCATCGGCAAGACGAGAGTACCAGATCAAAAGGTCCATATCTTTAGATGCGACTGTTGGATCGCGCTCAAATTTTTTTCACCAGTTTCTGGACGCTGTTTCCCATGGAGGAGCGTTGAATCGAGACGACACGGTGACGACGTCCTGTAGGGCCAGTCCTCCGGCAAGACGAGAGTAGCGGATCAAAAGGTCCGTATCTATAGATCCGACCGTTAGATCGCGCTCAAATTTTTTTCACGAGTTTTCGGAGGCTGTTTCCCATGGAGTAGCGTCGAAACGAGACGACACGGCGATGACGTCCTGTGGGGCCCCTCCACCGGCAAGACGAGAGTACCAGATCAAAAGGTCCATATCTTTAGATGCGACCGTTGGATCGCGCTCAAATTTTTTTCACCAGTTTCCGGAGGTTGTTTCCATGGAGGAGCGTCGAATCGAGACGACACGGGGACGACGTCCTGTAGGGCCAGTCCACCAGCAAGACAAGAGTAGCGGAACAAAAGTTCCGTATCTATAGATCCGACCGTTGGATAGCACTCAAATTTTTTTCACGAGTTTCTGGAGGCTGTTTCCCATGGAGTATCGTCGAATCGAGACGACACGGCGACGACGTCCTGTCGGGCCAGTCCACCGGCAAGACGAGAAGTACCAATCAAAAGGTCCATATATTTAGATCCG
>JAAWWB010000401.1:0-37455 GCA_018804465.1 Populus tomentosa
GCCTTTGATTTCGGGTGATCCCGGTTGACATGTATGCTTTCTGCTACTGATTGTCCACAATCAACACTATTCCTTCCTCAACGGCGAAACGCTTTGACTCGGTGGTTTCGCGGCATTCCACATCGGTGCCCCCCGGTTGCCGAAATTCTTTCCTTGAATTTCGGTTATCCCTCTTGAGCAATGTTTGCTTCGGCTACTTGTTCGAACCAACGTCCTTTCCTTCCCCACACACGAAACCGTTGAACTCGGTGAGCTTGCGTGGCTTCCGACGCGAGCCCCCCCGGTTGCCGAAATGCAGGGGCCTTTGAATTTCGGGTTATACCTTTTGAGCATGTCTGCTTCATCTGCTAATGTTGCTACCCACACTTCCTTCCGCAACAAGCGAAACCGCTTTGACTCTGTGAGGTTTCGCTGCGTTCAATTCCGCCTTCGAGCCCCGTTGCCGTATATGCAGTTGCCTTTGAATTTCGGGTGAATCCCTCTTGGAGCATGTATGCGGTCTGGCTACTTGTTCTCTAACATCACACTTCCTTCCGCAAACAGCGAAACGCTTTGACTCGGTGAGTTTCGCGGCATTCCGACTTCGATGCCCCGGTTGCCGAAATTCAGTTGCCTTTGAATTTCGGGTGATCCCTCTTGAGCATGTATGCTTCTGCTACTTGTTCTACATCACACTTCCTTCCGCAAACAGGCGAAACGCTTTGACTCGGTGAGTTTCGCGGCATTCCGACTTCGATGCCCCGGTTGCCGAAATTCAGTTGCCTTTGAATTTCGGGTGATCCCTCTTGAGCATGTATGCTTCTGCTACTTGTTCTACATCACACTTCCTTCCGCAAACGGCGAAACGCTTTGACTCGGTGAGTTTCGCGGCATTCCGACTTCGATGCCCCGGTTGCCGAAATTCAGTTGCCTTTGAATTTCGGGTGATCCCTCTTGAGCATGTATGCTTCTGCTACTTGTTCTACATCACACTTCCTTCCGCAAACAGGCGAAACGCTTTGACTCGGTGAGTTTCGCGGCATTCCGACTTCGATGCCCCGGTTGCCGAAATTCAGTTGCCTTTGAATTTCGGGTGATCCCTCTTGAGCATGTATGCTTCTGCTACTTGTTCTACATCACACTTCCTTCCGCAAACAGCGAAACGCTTTGACTCGGTGAGTTTCGCGGCATTCCGACTTCGATGCCCCGGTTGCCGAAATTCAGTTGCCTTTGAATTTCGGGTGATCCCTCTTGAGCATGTATGCTTCTGCTACTTGTTCTACATCACACTTCCTTCCGCAAACAGGCGAAACGCTTTGACTCGGTGAGTTTCGCGGCATTCCGACTTCGATGCCCCGGTTGCCGAAATTCAGTTGCCTTTGAATTTCGGGTGATCCCTCTTGAGCATGTATGCTTCTGCTACTTGTTCTACATCACACTTCCTTCCGCAAACAGCGAAACGCTTTGACTCGGTGAGTTTCGCGGCATTCCGACTTCGATGCCCCGGTTGCCGAAATTCAGTTGCCTTTGAATTTCGGGTGATCCCTCTTGAGCATGTATGCTTCTGCTACTTGTTCTACATCACACTTCCTTCCGCAAACGGCGAAACGCTTTGACTCGGTGAGTTTCGCGGCATTCCGACTTCGATGCCCCGGTTGCCGAAATTCAGTTGCCTTTGAATTTCGGGTGATCCCTCTTGAGCATGTATGCTTCTGCTACTTGTTCTACATCACACTTCCTTCCGCAAACAGCGAAACGCTTTGACTCGGTGAGTTTCGCGGCATTCCGACTTCGATGCCCCGGTTGCCGAAATTCAGTTGCCTTTGAATTTCGGGTGATCCCTCTTGAGCATGTATGCTTCTGCTACTTGTTCTACATCACACTTCCTTCCGCAAACAGCGAAACGCTTTGACTCGGTGAGTTTCGCGGCATTCCGACTTCGATGCCCCGGTTGCCGAAATTCAGTTGCCTTTGAATTTCGGGTGATCCCTCTTGAGCATGTATGCTTCTGCTACTTGTTCTACATCACACTTCCTTCCGCAAACAGCGAAACGCTTTGACTCGGTGAGTTTCGCGGCATTCCGACTTCGATGCCCCGGTTGCCGAAATTCAGTTGCCTTTGAATTTCGGGTGATCCCTCTTGAGCATGTATGCTTCTGCTACTTGTTCTACATCACACTTCCTTCCGCAAACGGCGAAACGCTTTGACTCGGTGAGTTTCGCGGCATTCCGACTTCGATGCCCCGGTTGCCGAAATTCAGTTGCCTTTGAATTTCGGGTGATCCCTCTTGAGCATGTATGCTTCTGCTACTTGTTCTACATCACACTTCCTTCCGCAAACAGGCGAAACGCTTTGACTCGGTGAGTTTCGCGGCATTCCGACTTCGATGCCCCGGTTGCCGAAATTCAGTTGCCTTTGAATTTCGGGTGATCCCTCTTGAGCATGTATGCTTCTGCTACTTGTTCTACATCACACTTCCTTCCGCAAACAGCGAAACGCTTTGACTCGGTGAGTTTCGCGGCATTCCGACTTCGATGCCCCGGTTGCCAAAATTCAGTTGCCTTTGAATTTCGGGTGATCCCTCTTGAGCATGTATGCTTCTGCTACTTGTTCTACATCACACTTCCTTCCGCAAACAGGCGAAACGCTTTGACTCGGTGAGTTTCGCGGCATTCCGACTTCGATGCCCCGGTTGCCGAAATTCAGTTGCCTTTGAATTTCGGGTGATCCCTCTTGAGCATGTATGCTTCTGCTACTTGTTCTACATCACACTTCCTTCCGCAAACAGCGAAACGCTTTGACTCGGTGAGTTTCGCGGCATTCCGACTTCGATGCCCCGGTTGCCGAAATTCAGTTGCCTTTGAATTTCGGGTGATCCCTCTTGAGCATGTATGCTTCTGCTACTTGTTCTACATCACACTTCCTTCCGCAAACAGCGAAACGCTTTGACTCGGTGAGTTTCGCGGCATTCCGACTTCGATGCCCCGGTTGCCGAAATTCAGTTGCCTTTGAATTTCGGGTGATCCCTCTTGAGCATGTATGCTTCTGCTACTTGTTCTACATCACACTTCCTTCCGCAAACAGCGAAACGCTTTGACTCGGTGAGTTTCGCGGCATTCCGACTTCGATGCCCCGGTTGCCGAAATTCAGTTGCCTTTGAATTTCGGGTGATCCCTCTTGAGCATGTATGCTTCTGCTACTTGTTCTACATCACACTTCCTTCCGCAAACGGCGAAACGCTTTGACTCGGTGAGTTTCGCGGCATTCCGACTTCGATGCCCCGGTTGCCGAAATTCAGTTGCCTTTGAATTTCGGGTGATCCCTCTTGAGCATGTATGCTTCTGCTACTTGTTCTACATCACACTTCCTTCCGCAAACAGCGAAACGCTTAGAGTCGGTGAGTTTCGCGGCATTCCGACTTCGATGCCCCGGTTGCCGAAATTCAGTTGCCTTTGAATTTCGGGTGATCCCTCTTGAGCATGTATGCTTCTGCTACTTGTTCTACATCACACTTCCTTCCGCAAACAGGCGAAACGCTTTGACTCGGTGAGTTTCGCGGCATTCCGACTTCGATGCCCCGGTTGCCGAAATTCAGTTGCCTTTGAATTTCGGGTGATCCCTCTTGAGCATGTATGCTTCTGCTACTTGTTCTACATCACACTTCCTTCCGCAAACAGGCGAAACGCTTTGACTCGGTGAGTTTCGCGGCATTCCGACTTCGATGCCCCGGTTGCCGAAATTCAGTTGCCTTTGAATTTCGGGTGATCCCTCTTGAGCATGTATGCTTCTGATACTTGTTCTACATCACACTTCCTTCCGCAAACAGCGAAACGCTTTGACTCGGTGAGTTTCGCGGCATTCCGACTTCGATGCCCCGGTTGCCGAAATTCAGTTGCCTTTGAATTTCGGGTGATCCCTCTTGAGCATGTATGCTTCTGCTACTTGTTCTACATCACACTTCCTTCCGCAAACAGCGAAACGCTTTGACTCGGTGAGTTTCGCGGCATTCCGACTTCGATGCCCCGGTTGCCGAAATTCAGTTGCCTTTGAATTTCGGGTGATCCCTCTTGAGCATGTATGCTTCTGCTACTTGTTCTACATCACACTTCCTTCCGCAAACAGCGAAACGCTTTGACTCGGTGAGTTTCGCGGCATTCCGACTTCGATGCCCCGGTTGCCGAAATTCAGTTGCCTTTGAATTTCGGGTGATCCCTCTTGAGCATGTATGCTTCTGCTACTTGTTCTACATCACACTTCCTTCCGCAAACAGCGAAACGCTTTGACTCGGTGAGTTTCGCGGCATTCCGACTTCGATGCCCCGGTTGCCGAAATTCAGTTGCCTTTGAATTTCGGGTGATCCCTCTTGAGCATGTATGCTTCTGCTACTTGTTCTACATCACACTTCCTTCCGCAAACAGCGAAACGCTTTGACTCGGTGAGTTTCGCGGCATTCCGACTTCGATGCCCCGGTTGCCGAAATTCAGTTGCCTTTGAATTTCGGGTGATCCCTCTTGAGCATGTATGCTTCTGCTACTTGTTCTACATCACACTTCCTTCCGCAAACAGCGAAACGCTTTGACTCGGTGAGTTTCGCGGCATTCCGACTTCGATGCCCCGGTTGCCGAAATTCAGTTGCCTTTGAATTTCGGGTGATCCCTCTTGAGCATGTATGCTTCTGCTACTTGTTCTACATCACACTTCCTTCCGCAAACAGCGAAACGCTTTGACTCGGTGAGTTTCGCGGCATTCCGACTTCGATGCCCCGGTTGCCGAAATTCAGTTGCCTTTGAATTTCGGGTGATCCCTCTTGAGCATGTATGCTTCTGCTACTTGTTCTACATCACACTTCCTTCCGCAAACAGCGAAACGCTTTGACTCGGTGAGTTTCGCGGCATTCCGACTTCGATGCCCCGGTTGCCGAAATTCAGTTGCCTTTGAATTTCGGGTGATCCCTCTTGAGCATGTATGCTTCTGCTACTTGTTCTACATCACACTTCCTTCCGCAAACAGCGAAACGCTTTGACTCGGTGAGTTTCGCGGCATTCCGACTTCGATGCCCCGGTTGCCGAAATTCAGTTGCCTTTGAATTTCGGGTGATCCCTCTTGAGCATGTATGCTTCTGCTACTTGTTCTACATCACACTTCCTTCCGCAAACAGCGAAACGCTTTGACTCGGTGAGTTTCGCGGCATTCCGACTTCGATGCCCCGGTTGCCGAAATTCAGTTGCCTTTGAATTTCGGGTGATCCCTCTTGAGCATGTATGCTTCTGCTACTTGTTCTACATCACACTTCCTTCCGCAAACAGGCGAAACGCTTTGACTCGGTGAGTTTCGCGGCATTCCGACTTCGATGCCCCGGTTGCCGAAATTCAGTTGCCTTTGAATTTCGGGTGATCCCTCTTGAGCATGTATGCTTCTGCTACTTGTTCTACATCACACTTCCTTCCGCAAACGGCGAAACGCTTTGACTCGGTGAGTTTCGCGGCATTCCGACTTCGATGCCCCGGTTGCCGAAATTCAGTTGCCTTTGAATTTCGGGTGATCCCTCTTGAGCATGTATGCTTCTGCTACTTGTTCTACATCACACTTCCTTCCGCAAACGGCGAAACGCTTTGACTCGGTGAGTTTCGCGGCATTCCGACTTCGATGCCCCGGTTGCCGAAATTCAGTTGCCTTTGAATTTCGGGTGATCCCTCTTGAGCATGTATGCTTCTGCTACTTGTTCTACATCACACTTCCTTCCGCAAACGGCGAAACGCTTTGACTCGGTGAGTTTCGCGGCATTCCGACTTCGATGCCCCGGTTGCCGAAATTCAGTTGCCTTTGAATTTCGGGTGATCCCTCTTGAGCATGTATGCTTCTGCTACTTGTTCTACATCACACTTCCTTCCGCAAACAGCGAAACGCTTTGACTCGGTGAGTTTCGCGGCATTCCGACTTCGATGCCCCGGTTGCCGAAATTCAGTTGCCTTTGAATTTCGGGTGATCCCTCTTGAGCATGTATGCTTCTGCTACTTGTTCTACATCACACTTCCTTCCGCAAACAGGCGAAACGCTTTGACTCGGTGAGTTTCGCGGCATTCCGACTTCGATGCCCCGGTTGCCGAAATTCAGTTGCCTTTGAATTTCGGGTGATCCCTCTTGAGCATGTATGCTTCTGCTACTTGTTCTACATCACACTTCCTTCCGCAAACAGCGAAACGCTTTGACTCGGTGAGTTTCGCGGCATTCCGACTTCGATGCCCCGGTTGCCGAAATTCAGTTGCCTTTGAATTTCGGGTGATCCCTCTTGAGCATGTATGCTTCTGCTACTTGTTCTACATCACACTTCCTTCCGCAAACAGGCGAAACGCTTTGACTCGGTGAGTTTCGCGGCATTCCGACTTCGATGCCCCGGTTGCCGAAATTCAGTTGCCTTTGAATTTCGGGTGATCCCTCTTGAGCATGTATGCTTCTGCTACTTGTTCTACATCACACTTCCTTCCGCAAACAGGCGAAACGCTTTGACTCGGTGAGTTTCGCGGCATTCCGACTTCGATGCCCCGGTTGCCGAAATTCAGTTGCCTTTGAATTTCGGGTGATCCCTCTTGAGCATGTATGCTTCTGCTACTTGTTCTACATCACACTTCCTTCCGCAAACAGCGAAACGCTTTGACTCGGTGAGTTTCGCGGCATTCCGACTTCGATGCCCCGGTTGCCGAAATTCAGTTGCCTTTGAATTTCGGGTGATCCCTCTTGAGCATGTATGCTTCTGCTACTTGTTCTACATCACACTTCCTTCCGCAAACGGCGAAACGCTTTGACTCGGTGAGTTTCGCGGCATTCCGACTTCGATGCCCCGGTTGCCGAAATTCAGTTGCCTTTGAATTTCGGGTGATCCCTCTTGAGCATGTATGCTTCTGCTACTTGTTCTACATCACACTTCCTTCCGCAAACAGCGAAACGCTTTGACTCGGTGAGTTTCGCGGCATTCCGACTTCGATGCCCCGGTTGCCGAAATTCAGTTGCCTTTGAATTTCGGGTGATCCCTCTTGAGCATGTATGCTTCTGCTACTTGTTCTACATCACACTTCCTTCCGCAAACAGGCGAAACGCTTTGACTCGGTGAGTTTCGCGGCATTCCGACTTCGATGCCCCGGTTGCCGAAATTCAGTTGCCTTTGAATTTCGGGTGATCCCTCTTGAGCATGTATGCTTCTGCTACTTGTTCTACATCACACTTCCTTCCGCAAACAGGCGAAACGCTTTGACTCGGTGAGTTTCGCGGCATTCCGACTTCGATGCCCCGGTTGCCGAAATTCAGTTGCCTTTGAATTTCGGGTGATCCCTCTTGAGCATGTATGCTTCTGCTACTTGTTCTACATCACACTTCCTTCCGCAAACAGCGAAACGCTTTGACTCGGTGAGTTTCGCGGCATTCCGACTTCGATGCCCCGGTTGCCGAAATTCAGTTGCCTTTGAATTTCGGGTGATCCCTCTTGAGCATGTATGCTTCTGCTACTTGTTCTACATCACACTTCCTTCCGCAAACAGCGAAACGCTTTGACTCGGTGAGTTTCGCGGCATTCCGACTTCGATGCCCCGGTTGCCGAAATTCAGTTGCCTTTGAATTTCGGGTGATCCCTCTTGAGCATGTATGCTTCTGCTACTTGTTCTACATCACACTTCCTTCCGCAAACAGGCGAAACGCTTTGACTCGGTGAGTTTCGCGGCATTCCGACTTCGATGCCCCGGTTGCCGAAATTCAGTTGCCTTTGAATTTCGGGTGATCCCTCTTGAGCATGTATGCTTCTGCTACTTGTTCTACATCACACTTCCCTCCGCAAACAACGAAACGCTTTGACTCGGTGAGTTTCGCGGCATTCCGACTTCGATGCCCCGGTTGCCGAAATTCAGTTGCCTTTGAATTTCGGGTGATCCCTCTTGAGCATGTATGCTTCTGCTACTTGTTCTACATCACACTTCCTTCCGCAAACAGGCGAAACGCTTTGACTCGGTGAGTTTCGCGGCATTCCGACTTCGATGCCCCGGTTGCCGAAATTCAGTTGCCTTTGAATTTCGGGTGATCCCTCTTGAGCATGTATGCTTCTGCTACTTGTTCTACATCACACTTCCTTCCGCAAACAGCGAAACGCTTTGACTCGGTGAGTTTCGCGGCATTCCGACTTCGATGCCCCGGTTGCCGAAATTCAGTTGCCTTTGAATTTCGGGTGATCCCTCTTGAGCATGTATGCTTCTGCTACTTGTTCTACATCACACTTCCTTCCGCAAACGGCGAAACGCTTTGACTCGGTGAGTTTCGCGGCATTCCGACTTCGATGCCCCGGTTGCCGAAATTCAGTTGCCTTTGAATTTCGGGTGATCCCTCTTGAGCATGTATGCTTCTGCTACTTGTTCTACATCACACTTCCTTCCGCAAACAGCGAAACGCTTTGACTCGGTGAGTTTCGCGGCATTCCGACTTCGATGCCCCGGTTGCCGAAATTCAGTTGCCTTTGAATTTCGGGTGATCCCTCTTGAGCATGTATGCTTCTGCTACTTGTTCTACATCACACTTGCTTCCGCAAACAGCGAAACGCTTTGACTCGGTGAGTTTCGCGGCATTCCGACTTCGATGCCCCGGTTGCCGAAATTCAGTTGCCTTTGAATTTCGGGTGATCCCTCTTGAGCATGTATGCTTCTGCTACTTGTTCTACATCACACTTCCTTCCGCAAACGGCGAAACGCTTTGACTCGGTGAGTTTCGCGGCATTCCGACTTCGATGCCCCGGTTGCCGAAATTCAGTTGCCTTTGAATTTCGGGTGATCCCTCTTGAGCATGTATGCTTCTGCTACTTGTTCTACATCACACTTCCTTCCGCAAACAGCGAAACGCTTTGACTCGGTGAGTTTCGCGGCATTCCGACTTCGATGCCCCGGTTGCCGAAATTCAGTTGCCTTTGAATTTCGGGTGATCCCTCTTGAGCATGTATGCTTCTGCTACTTGTTCTACATCACACTTCCTTCCGCAAACAGCGAAACGCTTTGACTCGGTGAGTTTCGCGGCATTCCGACTTCGATGCCCCGGTTGCCGAAATTCAGTTGCCTTTGAATTTCGGGTGATCCCTCTTGAGCATGTATGCTTCTGCTACTTGTTCTACATCACACTTCCTTCCGCAAACAGGCGAAACGCTTTGACTCGGTGAGTTTCGCGGCATTCCGACTTCGATGCCCCGGTTGCCGAAATTCAGTTGCCTTTGAATTTCGGGTGATCCCTCTTGAGCATGTATGCTTCTGCTACTTGTTCTACAACATACTTCCTTCCGCAAACGGCGAAACGCTTTGACTCGGTGAGTTTCGCGGCATTCCGACTTCGATGCCCCGGTTGCCGAAATTCAGTTGCCTTTGAATTTCGGGTGATCCCTCTTGAGCATGTATGCTTCTGCTACTTGTTCTACATCACACTTCCTTCCGCAAACAGCGAAACGCTTTGACTCGGTGAGTTTCGCGGCATTCCGACTTCGATGCCCCGGTTGCCGAAATTCAGTTGCCTTTGAATTTCGGGTGATCCCTCTTGAGCATGTATGCTTCTGCTACTTGTTCTACATCACACTTCCTTCCGCAAACAGGCGAAACGCTTTGACTCGGTGAGTTTCGCGGCATTCCGACTTCGATGCCCCGGTTGCCGAAATTCAGTTGCCTTTGAATTTCGGGTGATCCCTCTTGAGCATGTATGCTTCTGCTACTTGTTCTACATCACACTTCCTTCCGCAAACGGCGAAACGCTTTGACTCGGTGAGTTTCGCGGCATTCCGACTTCGATGCCCCGGTTGCCGAAATTCAGTTGCCTTTGAATTTCGGGTGATCCCTCTTGAGCATGTATGCTTCTGCTACTTGTTCTACATCACACTTCCTTCCGCAAACGGCGAAACGCTTTGACTCGGTGAGTTTCGCGGCATTCCGACTTCGATGCCCCGGTTGCCGAAATTCAGTTGCCTTTGAATTTCGGGTGATCCCTCTTGAGCATGTATGCTTCTGCTACTTGTTCTACATCACACTTCCTTCCGCAAACGGCGAAACGCTTTGACTCGGTGAGTTTCGCGGCATTCCGACTTCGATGCCCCGGTTGCCGAAATTCAGTTGCCTTTGAATTTCGGGTGATCCCTCTTGAGCATGTATGCTTCTGCTACTTGTTCTACATCACACTTCCTTCCGCAAACAGGCGAAACGCTTTGACTCGGTGAGTTTCGCGGCATTCCGACTTCGATGCCCCGGTTGCCGAAATTCAGTTGCCTTTGAATTTCGGGTGATCCCTCTTGAGCATGTATGCTTCTGCTACTTGTTCTACATCACACTTCCTTCCGCAAACAGGCGAAACGCTTTGACTCGGTGAGTTTCGCGGCATTCCGACTTCGATGCCCCGGTTGCCGAAATTCAGTTGCCTTTGAATTTCGGGTGATCCCTCTTGAGCATGTATGCTTCTGCTACTTGTTCTACATCACACTTCCTTCCGCAAACAGCGAAACGCTTTGACTCGGTGAGTTTCGCGGCATTCCGACTTCGATGCCCCGGTTGCCGAAATTCAGTTGCCTTTGAATTTCGGGTGATCCCTCTTGAGCATGTATGCTTCTGCTACTTGTTCTACATCACACTTCCTTCCGCAAACGGCGAAACGCTTTGACTCGGTGAGTTTCGCGGCATTCCGACTTCGATGCCCCGGTTGCCGAAATTCAGTTGCCTTTGAATTTCGGGTGATCCCTCTTGAGCATGTATGCTTCTGCTACTTGTTCTACATCACACTTCCTTCCGCAAACAGCGAAACGCTTTGACTCGGTGAGTTTCGCGGCATTCCGACTTCGATGCCCCGGTTGCCGAAATTCAGTTGCCTTTGAATTTCGGGTGATCCCTCTTGAGCATGTATGCTTCTGCTACTTGTTCTACATCACACTTCCTTCCGCAAACGGCGAAACGCTTTGACTCGGTGAGTTTCGCGGCATTCCGACTTCGATGCCCCGGTTGCCGAAATTCAGTTGCCTTTGAATTTCGGGTGATCCCTCTTGAGCATGTATGCTTCTGCTACTTGTTCTACATCACACTTCCTTCCGCAAACAGGCGAAACGCTTTGACTCGGTGAGTTTCGCGGCATTCCGACTTCGATGCCCCGGTTGCCGAAATTCAGTTGCCTTTGAATTTCGGGTGATCCCTCTTGAGCATGTATGCTTCTGCTACTTGTTCTACATCACACTTCCTTCCGCAAACAGCGAAACGCTTTGACTCGGTGAGTTTCGCGGCATTCCGACTTCGATGCCCCGGTTGCCGAAATTCAGTTGCCTTTGAATTTCGGGTGATCCCTCTTGAGCATGTATGCTTCTGCTACTTGTTCTACATCACACTTCCTTCCGCAAACAGGCGAAACGCTTTGACTCGGTGAGTTTCGCGGCATTCCGACTTCGATGCCCCGGTTGCCGAAATTCAGTTGCCTTTGAATTTCGGGTGATCCCTCTTGAGCATGTATGCTTCTGCTACTTGTTCTACATCACACTTCCTTCCGCAAACAGGCGAAACGCTTTGACTCGGTGAGTTTCGCGGCATTCCGACTTCGATGCCCCGGTTGCCGAAATTCAGTTGCCTTTGAATTTCGGGTGATCCCTCTTGAGCATGTATGCTTCTGCTACTTGTTCTACATCACACTTCCTTCCGCAAACAGCGAAACGCTTTGACTCGGTGAGTTTCGCGGCATTCCGACTTCGATGCCCCGGTTGCCGAAATTCAGTTGCCTTTGAATTTCGGGTGATCCCTCTTGAGCATGTATGCTTCTGCTACTTGTTCTACATCACACTTCCTTCCGCAAACAGGCGAAACGCTTTGACTCGGTGAGTTTCGCGGCATTCCGACTTCGATGCCCCGGTTGCCGAAATTCAGTTGCCTTTGAATTTCGGGTGATCCCTCTTGAGCATGTATGCTTCTGCTACTTGTTCTACATCACACTTCCTTCCGCAAACGGCGAAACGCTTTGACTCGGTGAGTTTCGCGGCATTCCGACTTCGATGCCCCGGTTGCCGAAATTCAGTTGCCTTTGAATTTCGGGTGATCCCTCTTGAGCATGTATGCTTCTGCTACTTGTTCTACATCACACTTCCTTCCGCAAACAGGCGAAACGCTTTGACTCGGTGAGTTTCGCGGCATTCCGACTTCGATGCCCCGGTTGCCGAAATTCAGTTGCCTTTGAATTTCGGGTGATCCCTCTTGAGCATGTATGCTTCTGCTACTTGTTCTACATCACACTTCCTTCCGCAAACGGCGAAACGCTTTGACTCGGTGAGTTTCGCGGCATTCCGACTTCGATGCCCCGGTTGCCGAAATTCAGTTGCCTTTGAATTTCGGGTGATCCCTCTTGAGCATGTATGCTTCTGCTACTTGTTCTACATCACACTTCCTTCCGCAAACAGCGAAACGCTTTGACTCGGTGAGTTTCGCGGCATTCCGACTTCGATGCCCCGGTTGCCGAAATTCAGTTGCCTTTGAATTTCGGGTGATCCCTCTTGAGCATGTATGCTTCTGCTACTTGTTCTACATCACACTTCCTTCCGCAAACAGCGAAACGCTTTGACTCGGTGAGTTTCGCGGCATTCCGACTTCGATGCCCCGGTTGCCGAAATTCAGTTGCCTTTGAATTTCGGGTGATCCCTCTTGAGCATGTATGCTTCTGCTACTTGTTCTACATCACACTTCCTTCCGCAAACAGGCGAAACGCTTTGACTCGGTGAGTTTCGCGGCATTCCGACTTCGATGCCCCGGTTGCCGAAATTCAGTTGCCTTTGAATTTCGGGTGATCCCTCTTGAGCATGTATGCTTCTGCTACTTGTTCTACATCACACTTCCTTCCGCAAACAGGCGAAACGCTTTGACTCGGTGAGTTTCGCGGCATTCCGACTTCGATGCCCCGGTTGCCGAAATTCAGTTGCCTTTGAATTTCGGGTGATCCCTCTTGAGCATGTATGCTTCTGCTACTTGTTCTACATCACACTTCCTTCCGCAAACGGCGAAACGCTTTGACTCGGTGAGTTTCGCGGCATTCCGACTTCGATGCCCCGGTTGCCGAAATTCAGTTGCCTTTGAATTTCGGGTGATCCCTCTTGAGCATGTATGCTTCTGCTACTTGTTCTACATCACACTTCCTTCCGCAAACAGGCGAAACGCTTTGACTCGGTGAGTTTCGCGGCATTCCGACTTCGATGCCCCGGTTGCCGAAATTCAGTTGCCTTTGAATTTCGGGTGATCCCTCTTGAGCATGTATGCTTCTGCTACTTGTTCTACATCACACTTCCTTCCGCAAACAGGCGAAACGCTTTGACTCGGTGAGTTTCGCGGCATTCCGACTTCGATGCCCCGGTTGCCGAAATTCAGTTGCCTTTGAATTTCGGGTGATCCCTCTTGAGCATGTATGCTTCTGCTACTTGTTCTACATCACACTTCCTTCCGCAAACAGGCGAAACGCTTTGACTCGGTGAGTTTCGCGGCATTCCGACTTCGATGCCCCGGTTGCCGAAATTCAGTTGCCTTTGAATTTCGGGTGATCCCTCTTGAGCATGTATGCTTCTGCTACTTGTTCTACATCACACTTCTTCCGCAAACGGCGAAACGCTTTGACTCGGTGAGTTTCGCGGCATTCCGACTTCGATGCCCCGGTTGCCGAAATTCAGTTGCCTTTGAATTTCGGGTGATCCCTCTTGAGCATGTATGCTTCTGCTACTTGTTCTACATCACACTTCCTTCCGCAAACGGCGAAACGCTTTGACTCGGTGAGTTTCGCGGCATTCCGACTTCGATGCCCCGGTTGCCGAAATTCAGTTGCCTTTGAATTTCGGGTGATCCCTCTTGAGCATGTATGCTTCTGCTACTTGTTCTACATCACACTTCCTTCCGCAAACAGCGAAACGCTTTGACTCGGTGAGTTTCGCGGCATTCCGACTTCGATGCCCCGGTTGCCGAAATTCAGTTGCCTTTGAATTTCGGGTGATCCCTCTTGAGCATGTATGCTTCTGCTACTTGTTCTACATCACACTTCCTTCCGCAAACGGCGAAACGCTTTGACTCGGTGAGTTTCGCGGCATTCCGACTTCGATGCCCCGGTTGCCGAAATTCAGTTGCCTTTGAATTTCGGGTGATCCCTCTTGAGCATGTATGCTTCTGCTACTTGTTCTACATCACACTTCCTTCCGCAAACAGCGAAACGCTTTGACTCGGTGAGTTTCGCGGCATTCCGACTTCGATGCCCCGGTTGCCGAAATTCAGTTGCCTTTGAATTTCGGGTGATCCCTCTTGAGCATGTATGCTTCTGCTACTTGTTCTACATCACACTTCCTTCCGCAAACAGCGAAACGCTTTGACTCGGTGAGTTTCGCGGCATTCCGACTTCGATGCCCCGGTTGCCGAAATTCAGTTGCCTTTGAATTTCGGGTGATCCCTCTTGAGCATGTATGCTTCTGCTACTTGTTCTACATCACACTTCCTTCCGCAAACGGCGAAACGCTTTGACTCGGTGAGTTTCGCGGCATTCCGACTTCGATGCCCCGGTTGCCGAAATTCAGTTGCCTTTGAATTTCGGGTGATCCCTCTTGAGCATGTATGCTTCTGCTACTTGTTCTACATCACACTTCCTTCCGCAAACGGCGAAACGCTTTGACTCGGTGAGTTTCGCGGCATTCCGACTTCGATGCCCCGGTTGCCGAAATTCAGTTGCCTTTGAATTTCGGGTGATCCCTCTTGAGCATGTATGCTTCTGCTACTTGTTCTACATCACACTTCCTTCCGCAAACAGCGAAACGCTTTGACTCGGTGAGTTTCGCGGCATTCCGACTTCGATGCCCCGGTTGCCGAAATTCAGTTGCCTTTGAATTTCGGGTGATCCCTCTTGAGCATGTATGCTTCTGCTACTTGTTCTACATCACACTTCCTTCCGCAAACGGCGAAACGCTTTGACTCGGTGAGTTTCGCGGCATTCCGACTTCGATGCCCCGGTTGCCGAAATTCAGTTGCCTTTGAATTTCGGGTGATCCCTCTTGAGCATGTATGCTTCTGCTACTTGTTCTACATCACACTTCCTTCCGCAAACAGGCGAAACGCTTTGACTCGGTGAGTTTCGCGGCATTCCGACTTCGATGCCCCGGTTGCCGAAATTCAGTTGCCTTTGAATTTCGGGTGATCCCTCTTGAGCATGTATGCTTCTGCTACTTGTTCTACATCACACTTCCTTCCGCAAACGGCGAAACGCTTTGACTCGGTGAGTTTCGCGGCATTCCGACTTCGATGCCCCGGTTGCCGAAATTCAGTTGCCTTTGAATTTCGGGTGATCCCTCTTGAGCATGTATGCTTCTGCTACTTGTTCTACATCACACTTCCTTCCGCAAACAGGCGAAACGCTTTGACTCGGTGAGTTTCGCGGCATTCCGACTTCGATGCCCCGGTTGCCGAAATTCAGTTGCCTTTGAATTTCGGGTGATCCCTCTTGAGCATGTATGCTTCTGCTACTTGTTCTACATCACACTTCCTTCCGCAAACGGCGAAACGCTTTGACTCGGTGAGTTTCGCGGCATTCCGACTTCGATGCCCCGGTTGCCGAAATTCAGTTGCCTTTGAATTTCGGGTGATCCCTCTTGAGCATGTATGCTTCTGCTACTTGTTCTACATCACACTTCCTTCCGCAAACGGCGAAACGCTTTGACTCGGTGAGTTTCGCGGCATTCCGACTTCGATGCCCCGGTTGCCGAAATTCAGTTGCCTTTGAATTTCGGGTGATCCCTCTTGAGCATGTATGCTTCTGCTACTTGTTCTACATCACACTTCCTTCCGCAAACGGCGAAACGCTTTGACTCGGTGAGTTTCGCGGCATTCCGACTTCGATGCCCCGGTTGCCGAAATTCAGTTGCCTTTGAATTTCGGGTGATCCCTCTTGAGCATGTATGCTTCTGCTACTTGTTCTACATCACACTTCCTTCCGCAAACAGCGAAACGCTTTGACTCGGTGAGTTTCGCGGCATTCCGACTTCGATGCCCCGGTTGCCGAAATTCAGTTGCCTTTGAATTTCGGGTGATCCCTCTTGAGCATGTATGCTTCTGCTACTTGTTCTACATCACACTTCCTTCCGCAAACGGCGAAACGCTTTGACTCGGTGAGTTTCGCGGCATTCCGACTTCGATGCCCCGGTTGCCGAAATTCAGTTGCCTTTGAATTTCGGGTGATCCCTCTTGAGCATGTATGCTTCTGCTACTTGTTCTACATCACACTTCCTTCCGCAAACAGGCGAAACGCTTTGACTCGGTGAGTTTCGCGGCATTCCGACTTCGATGCCCCGGTTGCCGAAATTCAGTTGCCTTTGAATTTCGGGTGATCCCTCTTGAGCATGTATGCTTCTGCTACTTGTTCTACATCACACTTCCTTCCGCAAACAGGCGAAACGCTTTGACTCGGTGAGTTTCGCGGCATTCCGACTTCGATGCCCCGGTTGCCGAAATTCAGTTGCCTTTGAATTTCGGGTGATCCCTCTTGAGCATGTATGCTTCTGCTACTTGTTCTACATCACACTTCCTTCCGCAAACAGGCGAAACGCTTTGACTCGGTGAGTTTCGCGGCATTCCGACTTCGATGCCCCGGTTGCCGAAATTCAGTTGCCTTTGAATTTCGGGTGATCCCTCTTGAGCATGTATGCTTCTGCTACTTGTTCTACATCACACTTCCTTCCGCAAACAGGCGAAACGCTTTGACTCGGTGAGTTTCGCGGCATTCCGACTTCGATGCCCCGGTTGCCGAAATTCAGTTGCCTTTGAATTTCGGGTGATCCCTCTTGAGCATGTATGCTTCTGCTACTTGTTCTACATCACACTTCCTTCCGCAAACAGCGAAACGCTTTGACTCGGTGAGTTTCGCGGCATTCCGACTTCGATGCCCCGGTTGCCGAAATTCAGTTGCCTTTGAATTTCGGGTGATCCCTCTTGAGCATGTATGCTTCTGCTACTTGTTCTACATCACACTTCCTTCCGCAAACAGGCGAAACGCTTTGACTCGGTGAGTTTCGCGGCATTCCGACTTCGATGCCCCGGTTGCCGAAATTCAGTTGCCTTTGAATTTCGGGTGATCCCTCTTGAGCATGTATGCTTCTGCTACTTGTTCTACATCACACTTCCTTCCGCAAACAGGCGAAACGCTTTGACTCGGTGAGTTTCGCGGCATTCCGACTTCGATGCCCCGGTTGCCGAAATTCAGTTGCCTTTGAATTTCGGGTGATCCCTCTTGAGCATGTATGCTTCTGCTACTTGTTCTACATCACACTTCCTTCCGCAAACGGCGAAACGCTTTGACTCGGTGAGTTTCGCGGCATTCCGACTTCGATGCCCCGGTTGCCGAAATTCAGTTGCCTTTGAATTTCGGGTGATCCCTCTTGAGCATGTATGCTTCTGCTACTTGTTCTACATCACACTTCCTTCCGCAAACAGGCGAAACGCTTTGACTCGGTGAGTTTCGCGGCATTCCGACTTCGATGCCCCGGTTGCCGAAATTCAGTTGCCTTTGAATTTCGGGTGATCCCTCTTGAGCATGTATGCTTCTGCTACTTGTTCTACATCACACTTCCTTCCGCAAACAGGCGAAACGCTTTGACTCGGTGAGTTTCGCGGCATTCCGACTTCGATGCCCCGGTTGCCGAAATTCAGTTGCCTTTGAATTTCGGGTGATCCCTCTTGAGCATGTATGCTTCTGCTACTTGTTCTACATCACACTTCCTTCCGCAAACAGGCGAAACGCTTTGACTCGGTGAGTTTCGCGGCATTCCGACTTCGATGCCCCGGTTGCCGAAATTCAGTTGCCTTTGAATTTCGGGTGATCCCTCTTGAGCATGTATGCTTCTGCTACTTGTTCTACATCACACTTCCTTCCGCAAACGGCGAAACGCTTTGACTCGGTGAGTTTCGCGGCATTCCGACTTCGATGCCCCGGTTGCCGAAATTCAGTTGCCTTTGAATTTCGGGTGATCCCTCTTGAGCATGTATGCTTCTGCTACTTGTTCTACATCACACTTCCTTCCGCAAAAGGCGAAACGCTTTGACTCGGTGAGTTTCGCGGCATTCCGACTTCGATGCCCCGGTTGCCGAAATTCAGTTGCCTTTGAATTTCGGGTGATCCCTCTTGAGCATGTATGCTTCTGCTACTTGTTCTACATCACACTTCCTTCCGCAAACAGCGAAACGCTTTGACTCGGTGAGTTTCGCGGCATTCCGACTTCGATGCCCCGGTTGCCGAAATTCAGTTGCCTTTGAATTTCGGGTGATCCCTCTTGAGCATGTATGCTTCTGCTACTTGTTCTACATCACACTTCCTTCCGCAAACAGCGAAACGCTTTGACTCGGTGAGTTTCGCGGCATTCCGACTTCGATGCCCCGGTTGCCGAAATTCAGTTGCCTTTGAATTTCGGGTGATCCCTCTTGAGCATGTATGCTTCTGCTACTTGTTCTACATCACACTTCCTTCCGCAAACGGCGAAACGCTTTGACTCGGTGAGTTTCGCGGCATTCCGACTTCGATGCCCCGGTTGCCGAAATTCAGTTGCCTTTGAATTTCGGGTGATCCCTCTTGAGCATGTATGCTTCTGCTACTTGTTCTACATCACACTTCCTTCCGCAAACAGGCGAAACGCTTTGACTCGGTGAGTTTCGCGGCATTCCGACTTCGATGCCCCGGTTGCCGAAATTCAGTTGCCTTTGAATTTCGGGTGATCCCTCTTGAGCATGTATGCTTCTGCTACTTGTTCTACATCACACTTCCTTCCGCAAACAGGCGAAACGCTTTGACTCGGTGAGTTTCGCGGCATTCCGACTTCGATGCCCCGGTTGCCGAAATTCAGTTGCCTTTGAATTTCGGGTGATCCCTCTTGAGCATGTATGCTTCTGCTACTTGTTCTACATCACACTTCCTTCCGCAAACGGCGAAACGCTTTGACTCGGTGAGTTTCGCGGCATTCCGACTTCGATGCCCCGGTTGCCGAAATTCAGTTGCCTTTGAATTTCGGGTGATCCCTCTTGAGCATGTATGCTTCTGCTACTTGTTCTACATCACACTTCCTTCCGCAAACGGCGAAACGCTTTGACTCGGTGAGTTTCGCGGCATTCCGACTTCGATGCCCCGGTTGCCGAAATTCAGTTGCCTTTGAATTTCGGGTGATCCCTCTTGAGCATGTATGCTTCTGCTACTTGTTCTACATCACACTTCCTTCCGCAAACAGCGAAACGCTTTGACTCGGTGAGTTTCGCGGCATTCCGACTTCGATGCCCCGGTTGCCGAAATTCAGTTGCCTTTGAATTTCGGGTGATCCCTCTTGAGCATGTATGCTTCTGCTACTTGTTCTACATCACACTTCCTTCCGCAAACAGGCGAAACGCTTTGACTCGGTGAGTTTCGCGGCATTCCGACTTCGATGCCCCGGTTGCCGAAATTCAGTTGCCTTTGAATTTCGGGTGATCCCTCTTGAGCATGTATGCTTCTGCTACTTGTTCTACATCACACTTCCTTCCGCAAACAGGCGAAACGCTTTGACTCGGTGAGTTTCGCGGCATTCCGACTTCGATGCCCCGGTTGCCGAAATTCAGTTGCCTTTGAATTTCGGGTGATCCCTCTTGAGCATGTATGCTTCTGCTACTTGTTCTACATCACACTTCCTTCCGCAAACAGCGAAACGCTTTGACTCGGTGAGTTTCGCGGCATTCCGACTTCGATGCCCCGGTTGCCGAAATTCAGTTGCCTTTGAATTTCGGGTGATCCCTCTTGAGCATGTATGCTTCTGCTACTTGTTCTACATCACACTTCCTTCCGCAAACGGCGAAACGCTTTGACTCGGTGAGTTTCGCGGCATTCCGACTTCGATGCCCCGGTTGCCGAAATTCAGTTGCCTTTGAATTTCGGGTGATCCCTCTTGAGCATGTATGCTTCTGCTACTTGTTCTACATCACACTTCCTTCCGCAAACGCGAAACGCTTTGACTCGGTGAGTTTCGCGGCATTCCGACTTCGATGCCCCGGTTGCCGAAATTCAGTTGCCTTTGAATTTCGGGTGATCCCTCTTGAGCATGTATGCTTCTGCTACTTGTTCTACATCACACTTCCTTCCGCAAACAGCGAAACGCTTTGACTCGGTGAGTTTCGCGGCATTCCGACTTCGATGCCCCGGTTGCCGAAATTCAGTTGCCTTTGAATTTCGGGTGATCCCTCTTGAGCATGTATGCTTCTGCTACTTGTTCTACATCACACTTCCTTCCGCAAACAGCGAAACGCTTTGACTCGGTGAGTTTCGCGGCATTCCGACTTCGATGCCCCGGTTGCCGAAATTCAGTTGCCTTTGAATTTCGGGTGATCCCTCTTGAGCATGTATGCTTCTGCTACTTGTTCTACATCACACTTCCTTCCGCAAACGGCGAAACGCTTTGACTCGGTGAGTTTCGCGGCATTCCGACTTCGATGCCCCGGTTGCCGAAATTCAGTTGCCTTTGAATTTCGGGTGATCCCTCTTGAGCATGTATGCTTCTGCTACTTGTTCTACATCACACTTCCTTCCGCAAACGGCGAAACGCTTTGACTCGGTGAGTTTCGCGGCATTCCGACTTCGATGCCCCGGTTGCCGAAATTCAGTTGCCTTTGAATTTCGGGTGATCCCTTTTGAGCATGTATGCTTCTGCTACTTGTTCTACATCACACTTCCTTCCGCAAACAGCGAAACGCTTTGACTCGGTGAGTTTCGCGGCATTCCGACTTCGATGCCCCGGTTGCCGAAATTCAGTTGCCTTTGAATTTCGGGTGATCCCTCTTGAGCATGTATGCTTCTGCTACTTGTTCTACATCACACTTCCTTCCGCAAACGGCGAAACGCTTTGACTCGGTGAGTTTCGCGGCATTCCGACTTCGATGCCCCGGTTGCCGAAATTCAGTTGCCTTTGAATTTCGGGTGATCCCTCTTGAGCATGTATGCTTCTGCTACTTGTTCTACATCACACTTCCTTCCGCAAACGGCGAAACGCTTTGACTCGGTGAGTTTCGCGGCATTCCGACTTCGATGCCCCGGTTGCCGAAATTCAGTTGCCTTTGAATTTCGGGTGATCCCTCTTGAGCATGTATGCTTCTGCTACTTGTTCTACATCACACTTCCTTCCGCAAACAGGCGAAACGCTTTGACTCGGTGAGTTTCGCGGCATTCCGACTTCGATGCCCCGGTTGCCGAAATTCAGTTGCCTTTGAATTTCGGGTGATCCCTCTTGAGCATGTATGCTTCTGCTACTTGTTCTACATCACACTTCCTTCCGCAAACAGCGAAACGCTTTGACTCGGTGAGTTTCGCGGCATTCCGACTTCGATGCCCCGGTTGCCGAAATTCAGTTGCCTTTGAATTTCGGGTGATCCCTCTTGAGCATGTATGCTTCTGCTACTTGTTCTACATCACACTTCTTCCGCAAACAGCGAAACGCTTTGACTCGGTGAGTTTCGCGGCATTCCGAACTTCGATGCCCCGGTTGCCGAATTCAGTTGCCTTTGAATTTCGGGTGATCCCTATTGAGCAGGGTATGCTTCTGCTACTTGTTCTACATCACACTTCCTTCCGCAAACGCGAAATCGCTTTGACTACGGTGAGTTTCGCGGCATGCCCGAGCTTCGATGCCCCCGTTGGCCGAAATTCAGTTGCCTTTGAATTTCGGGTGATCCCTCTTGAGCATAGTATGCTTCTGCTACTTGGTTCTACATCATCACTTCCTTCCGCAAACACGAACAGCTTTGAACTCGGTGAGTTTCGCGGCATTCCGACTTCGATGCCCCGGTTGCAGAATTCAGTTGCCTTTGCATTTCGGGTGATCCCTCTTGAGCATGTATGCTTCTGCTACTTGTTCTACATCGTACTTTCTTCCGCAAACGCCGAAACGCTTTGACTCGGTGAGTTTCGCGGCATTCCGACTTCGATGCCCCGGTTGCCGAAATTCAGTTGCCTTTGCATTTCGGGTGATCCCTCTTGAGCATGTATGCTTCTGCTACTTGTTCTACATCATACTTTCTTCCGCAAACGGCGAAACGCTTTGACTCGGTGAGTTTCGCGGCATTCCGACTTCGATGCCCCGGTTGCCGAAATTCAGTTGCCTTTGAATTTCGGGTGATCCCTCTTGAGCATGTATGCTTCTGCTACTTGTTCTACATCACACTTCCTTCCGCAAACAGGCGAAACGCTTTGACTCGGTGAGTTTCGCGGCATTCCGACTTCGATGCCCCGGTTGCCGAAATTCAGTTGCCTTTGAATTTCGGGTGATCCCTCTTGAGCATGTATGCTTCTGCTACTTGTTCTACATCACACTTCCTTCCGCAAACGGCGAAACGCTTTGACTCGGTGAGTTTCGCGGCATTCCGACTTCGATGCCCCGGTTGGAAAAATTCAGTTGCCTTTGAATTTCAGGTGATCCGTCTTGAGCATTTATCCTTCTGCTACATGTTCTACATCACACTTCCTTCCGCAAACGGCGAAACGCTTTGACTCGGTGAGTTTCGCGGTATTCGACTTTCGATGCCCCGGGTTGCCGAAATTCAGTTGCCTTTGAATTTCGGGTGATCCCTCTTGAGCATGTATGCTTCTGCTACTTGTTCTACATCACACTTCCTTCCTCAAACACGAAACGCTTTGAAGTCGTGACTGTTGCGGGCATTCCGACTTCGATGCCCCGGTTGCCGAAATTCAGTTGCCTTTGAATTTCGGGTGATCCCTCTTGAGCATGTATGCTTCTGCTACTTGTTCTACATCAACTTCCTTTCCGCAAACGGCGAAAACAGCTTTGACTCGGTGAGTTTGCGCGGCATTCCGACTCGATGGCCCCGTTGCCGAAGTCGTTGCCTTTGAATTTCGGTGGATCCCTCTTGAGCATGTATGCTTCTGCTACTTGTTCTACATCACACTTCCTTCCGCAAACGGCGAAACGCTTTGACTCGGTGAGTTTCGCGGCATTCCGACTTCGATGCCCCGGTTGCCGAAATTCAGTTGCCTTTGAATTTCGGGTGATCCCTCTTGAGCATGGTATGCTTCTGCTACTTGTTCTACATCACACTTCTTCCGCAAACGGCGAAACGCTTTGACTCGGTGAGTTTCGCGGCATTCCGACTTCGATGCCCCGGTTGCCGAAATTCAGTTGCCTTTGAATTTCGGGTGATCCCTCTTGAGCATGTATGCTTCTGCTACTTGTTCTACATCACACTTCCTTCCGCAAACAGCGAAACGCTTTGACTCGGTGAGTTTCGCGGCATTCCGACTTCGATGCCCCGGTTGCCGAAATTCAGTTGCCTTTGAATTTCGGGTGATCCCTCTTGAGCATGTATGCGTCTGCTACTTGTTCTACATCACACTTCCTTCCGCAAACGGCGAAACGCTTTGACTCGGTGAGTTTCGCGGCATTCCGACTTCGATGCCCCGGTTGCCGAAAGTCAGTTGCCTTTGAATTTCGGGTGATCCCTCTTGAGCATGTATGCTTCTGCTACTTGTTCTACATCACACTTCCTTCCGCAAACGGCGAAACGCTTTGACTCGGTGAGTTTCGCGGCATTCCGACTTCGATGCCCCGGTTGCCGAAATTCAGTTGCCTTTGAATTTCGGGTGATCCCTCTTGAGCATGTATGCTTCTGCTACTTGTTCTACATCAGACTTCTTCCGCAAACAGGCGAAAACGCTTTGACTCGGTGAGTTTCGCGGCATTCCGACTTCGATGCCCCGGTTGCCGAAATTCAGTTGCCTTTGAATTTCGGGTGATCCCTCTTGAGCATGTATGCTTCTGCTACTTGTTCTACATCACACTTCCTTCCGCAAACAGGCGAAACGCTTTGACTCGGTGAGTTTTCGCGGCATTCCGACTTCGATGCCCCGGTTGCCGAAATTCAGTTGCCTTTGAATTTCGGGTGATCCCTCTTGAGCATGTATGCTTCTGCTACTTGTTCTACATCACACTTCCTTCCGCAAACGGCGAAACGCTTTGACTCGGTGAGTTTCGCGGCATTCCGACTTCGATGCCCCGGTTGCCGAAATTCAGTTGCCTTTGAATTTCGGGTGATCCCTCTTGAGCATGTATGCTTCTGCTACTTGTTCTACATCACACTTCCTTCCGCAAACAGGCGAAACGCTTTGACTCGGTGAGTTTCGGCGGCATTCCGACTTCGATGCCCCGGTTGCCGAAATTCAGTTGCCTTTGAATTTCGGGTGATCCCTCTTGAGCATGTATGCTTCTGCTACTTGTTCTACATCACACTTCCTTCCGCAAACGGCGAAACGCTTTGACTCGGTGAGTTTCGCGGCATTCCGACTTCGATGCCCCGGTTGCCGAAATTCAGTTGCCTTTGAATTTCGGGTGATCCCTCTTGAGCATGTATGCTTCTGCTACTTGTTCTACATCACACTTCCTTCCGCAAACGGCGAAAAGCTTTGACTCGTTGAGTTTCGCGGCATTCCGACTTCGATGCCCCGGTTGCCGAAATTCAGTTGCCTTTGAATTTCGGGTGATCCCTCTTGAGCATGTATGCTTCTGCTACTTGTTCTACATCACACTTCCTTCCGCAAACGGCGAAACGCTTTGACTCGGTGAGTTTCGCGGCATTCCGACTTCGATGCCCCGGTTGCCGAAATTCAGTTGCCTTTGAATTTCGGGTGATCCCTCTTGAGCATGTATGCTTCTGCTACTTGTTCTACATCACACTTCCTTCCGCAAACGGCGAAACGCTTTGACTCGGTGAGTTTCGCGGCATTCCGACTTCGATGCCCCGGTTGCCGAAATTCAGTTGCCTTTGAATTTCGGGTGATCCCTCTTGAGCATGTATGCTTCTGCTACTTGTTCTACATCACACTTCCTTCCGCAAACGGCGAAACGCTTTGACTCGGTGAGTTTCGCGGCATTCCGACTTCGATGCCCCGGTTGCCGAAATTCAGTTGCCTTTGAATTTCGGGTGATCCCTCTTGAGCATGTATGCTTCTGCTACTTGTTCTACATCACACTTCCTTCCGCAAACGGCGAAACGCTTTGACTCGGTGAGTTTCGCGGCATTCCGACTTCGATGCCCCGGTTGCCGAAATTCAGTTGCCTTTGAATTTCGGGTGATCCCTCTTGAGCATGTATGCTTCTGCTACTTGTTCTACATCACACTTCCTTCCGCAAACGGCGAAAACGCTTTGACTCGGTGAGTTTCGCGGCATTCCGACTTCGATGCCCCGGTTGCCGAAATTCAGTTGCCTTTGAATTTCGGGTGATCCCTCTTGAGCATGTATGCTTCTGCTACTTGTTCTACATCACACTTCCTTCCGCAAACGGCGAAACGCTTTGACTCGGTGAGTTTCGCGGCATTCCGACTTCGATGCCCCGGTTGCCGAAATTCAGTTGCCTTTGAATTTCGGGTGATCCCTCTTGAGCATGTATGCTTCTGCTACTTGTTCTACATCACACTTCCTTCCGCAAACGGCGAAACGCTTTGACTCGGTGAGTTTCGCGGCATTCCGACTTCGATGCCCCGGTTGCCGAAATTCAGTTGCCTTTGAATTTCGGGTGATCCCTCTTGAGCATGTATGCTTCTGCTACTTGTTCTACATCACACTTCCTTCCGCAAACGGCGAAACGCTTTGACTCGGTGAGTTTCGCGGCATTCCGACTTCGATGCCCCGGTTGCCGAAATTCAGTTGCCTTTGAATTTCGGGTGATCCCTCTTGAGCATGTATGCTTCTGCTACTTGTTCTACATCACACTTCCTTCCGCAAACGGCGAAACGCTTTGACTCGGTGAGTTTCGCGGCATTCCGACTTCGATGCCCCGGTTGCCGAAATTCAGTTGCCTTTGAATTTCGGGTGATCCCTCTTGAGCATGTATGCTTCTGCTACTTGTTCTACATCACACTTCCTTCCGCAAACAGGCGAAACGCTTTGACTCGGTGAGTTTCGCGGCATTCCGACTTCGATGCCCCGGTTGCCGAAATTCAGTTGCCTTTGAATTTCGGGTGATCCCTCTTGAGCATGTATGCTTCTGCTACTTGTTCTACATCACACTTCCTTCCGCAAACAGCGAAACGCTTTGACTCGGTGAGTTTCGCGGCATTCCGACTTCGATGCCCCGGTTGCCGAAATTCAGTTGCCTTTGAATTTCGGGTGATCCCTCTTGAGCATGTATGCTTCTGCTACTTGTTCTACATCACACTTCCTTCCGCAAACGGCGAAACGCTTTGACTCGGTGAGTTTCGCGGCATTCCGACTTCGATGCCCCGGTTGCCGAAATTCAGTTGCCTTTGAATTTCGGGTGATCCCTCTTGAGCATGTATGCTTCTGCTACTTGTTCTACATCACACTTCCTTCCGCAAACGGCGAAACGCTTTGACTCGGTGAGTTTCGCGGCATTCCGACTTCGATGCCCCGGTTGCCGAAATTCAGTTGCCTTTGAATTTCGGGTGATCCCTCTTGAGCATGTATGCTTCTGCTACTTGTTCTACATCACACTTCCTTCCGCAAACGGCGAAACGCTTTGACTCGGTGAGTTTCGCGGCATTCCGACTTCGATGCCCCGGTTGCCGAAATTCAGTTGCCTTTGAATTTCGGGTGATCCCTCTTGAGCATGTATGCTTCTGCTACTTGTTCTACATCACACTTCCTTCCGCAAACGGCGAAACGCTTTGACTCGGTGAGTTTCGCGGCATTCCGACTTCGATGCCCCGGTTGCCGAAATTCAGTTGCCTTTGAATTTCGGGTGATCCCTCTTGAGCATGTATGCTTCTGCTACTTGTTCTACATCACACTTCCTTCCGCAAACGGCGAAACGCTTTGACTCGGTGAGTTTCGCGGCATTCCGACTTCGATGCCCCGGTTGCCGAAATTCAGTTGCCTTTGAATTTCGGGTGATCCCTCTTGAGCATGTATGCTTCTGCTACTTGTTCTACATCACACTTCCTTCCGCAAACGGCGAAACGCTTTGACTCGGTGAGTTTCGCGGCATTCCGACTTCGATGCCCCGGTTGCCGAAATTCAGTTGCCTTTGAATTTCGGGTGATCCCTCTTGAGCATGTATGCTTCTGCTACTTGTTCTACATCACACTTCCTTCCGCAAACGGCGAAACGCTTTGACTCGGTGAGTTTCGCGGCATTCCGACTTCGATGCCCGGTTGCCGAAATTCAGTTGCCTTTGAATTTCGGGTGATCCCTCTTGAGCATGTATGCTTCTGCTACTTGTTCTACATCACACTTCCTTCCGCAAACGGCGAAACGCTTTGACTCGGTGAGTTTCGCGGCATTCCGACTTCGATGCCCCGGTTGCCGAAATTCAGTTGCCTTTGAATTTCGGGTGATCCCTCTTGAGCATGTATGCTTCTGCTACTTGTTCTACATCACACTTCCTTCCGCAAACGGCGAAACGCTTTGACTCGGTGAGTTTCGCGGCATTCCGACTTCGATGCCCCGGTTGCCGAAATTCAGTTGCCTTTGAATTTCGGGTGATCCCTCTTGAGCATGTATGCTTCTGCTACTTGTTCTACATCACACTTCCTTCCGCAAACAGGCGAAACGCTTTGACTCGGTGAGTTTCGCGGCATTCCGACTTCGATGCCCCGGTTGCCGAAATTCAGTTGCCTTTGAATTTCGGGTGATCCCTCTTGAGCATGTATGCTTCTGCTACTTGTTCTACATCACACTTCCTTCCGCAAACGGCGAAACGCTTTGACTCGGTGAGTTTCGCGGCATTCCGACTTCGATGCCCCGGTTGCCGAAATTCAGTTGCCTTTGAATTTCGGGTGATCCCTCTTGAGCATGTATGCTTCTGCTACTTGTTCTACATCACACTTCCTTCCGCAAACGGCGAAACGCTTTGACTCGGTGAGTTTCGCGGCATTCCGACTTCGATGCCCCGGTTGCCGAAATTCAGTTGCCTTTGAATTTCGGGTGATCCCTCTTGAGCATGTATGCTTCTGCTACTTGTTCTACATCACACTTCCTTCCGCAAACGGCGAAACGCTTTGACTCGGTGAGTTTCGCGGCATTCCGACTTCGATGCCCCGGTTGCCGAAATTCAGTTGCCTTTGAATTTCGGGTGATCCCTCTTGAGCATGTATGCTTCTGCTACTTGTTCTACATCACACTTCCTTCCGCAAACGGCGAAACGCTTTGACTCGGTGAGTTTCGCGGCATTCCGACTTCGATGCCCCGGTTGCCGAAATTCAGTTGCCTTTGAATTTCGGGTGATCCCTCTTGAGCATGTATGCTTCTGCTACTTGTTCTACATCACACTTCCTTCCGCAAACGGCGAAACGCTTTGACTCGGTGAGTTTCGCGGCATTCCGACTTCGATGCCCCGGTTGCCGAAATTCAGTTGCCTTTGAATTTCGGGTGATCCCTCTTGAGCATGTATGCTTCTGCTACTTGTTCTACATCACACTTCCTTCCGCAAACAGGCGAAACGCTTTGACTCGGTGAGTTTCGCGGCATTCCGACTTCGATGCCCCGGTTGCCGAAATTCAGTTGCCTTTGAATTTCGGGTGATCCCTCTTGAGCATGTATGCTTCTGCTACTTGTTCTACATCACACTTCCTTCCGCAAACGGCGAAACGCTTTGACTCGGTGAGTTTCGCGGCATTCCGACTTCGATGCCCCGGTTGCCGAAATTCAGTTGCCTTTGAATTTCGGGTGATCCCTCTTGAGCATGTATGCTTCTGCTACTTGTTCTACATCACACTTCCTTCCGCAAAAGGCGAAACGCTTTGACTCGGTGAGTTTCGCGGCATTCCGACTTCGATGCCCCGGTTGCCGAAATTCAGTTGCCTTTGAATTTCGGGTGATCCCTCTTGAGCATGTATGCTTCTGCTACTTGTTCTACATCACACTTCCTTCCGCAAACAGCGAAACGCTTTGACTCGGTGAGTTTCGCGGCATTCCGACTTCGATGCCCCGGTTGCCGAAATTCAGTTGCCTTTGAATTTCGGGTGATCCCTCTTGAGCATGTATGCTTCTGCTACTTGTTCTACATCACACTTCCTTCCGCAAACAGCGAAACGCTTTGACTCGGTGAGTTTCGCGGCATTCCGACTTCGATGCCCCGGTTGCCGAAATTCAGTTGCCTTTGAATTTCGGGTGATCCCTCTTGAGCATGTATGCTTCTGCTACTTGTTCTACATCACACTTCCTTCCGCAAACGGCGAAACGCTTTGACTCGGTGAGTTTCGCGGCATTCCGACTTCGATGCCCCGGTTGCCGAAATTCAGTTGCCTTTGAATTTCGGGTGATCCCTCTTGAGCATGTATGCTTCTGCTACTTGTTCTACATCACACTTCCTTCCGCAAACGGCGAAACGCTTTGACTCGGTGAGTTTCGCGGCATTCCGACTTCGATGCCCCGGTTGCCGAAATTCAGTTGCCTTTGAATTTCGGGTGATCCCTCTTGAGCATGTATGCTTCTGCTACTTGTTCTACATCACACTTCCTTCCGCAAACAGCGAAACGCTTTGACTCGGTGAGTTTCGCGGCATTCCGACTTCGATGCCCCGGTTGCCGAAATTCAGTTGCCTTTGAATTTCGGGTGATCCCTCTTGAGCATGTATGCTTCTGCTACTTGTTCTACATCACACTTCCTTCCGCAAACAGGCGAAACGCTTTGACTCGGTGAGTTTCGCGGCATTCCGACTTCGATGCCCCGGTTGCCGAAATTCAGTTGCCTTTGAATTTCGGGTGATCCCTCTTGAGCATGTATGCTTCTGCTACTTGTTCTACATCACACTTCCTTCCGCAAACGGCGAAACGCTTTGACTCGGTGAGTTTCGCGGCATTCCGACTTCGATGCCCCGGTTGCCGAAATTCAGTTGCCTTTGAATTTCGGGTGATCCCTCTTGAGCATGTATGCTTCTGCTACTTGTTCTACATCACACTTCCTTCCGCAAACGGCGAAACGCTTTGACTCGGTGAGTTTCGCGGCATTCCGACTTCGATGCCCCGGTTGCCGAAATTCAGTTGCCTTTGAATTTCGGGTGATCCCTCTTGAGCATGTATGCTTCTGCTACTTGTTCTACATCACACTTCCTTCCGCAAACAGCGAAACGCTTTGACTCGGTGAGTTTCGCGGCATTCCGACTTCGATGCCCCGGTTGCCGAAATTCAGTTGCCTTTGAATTTCGGGTGATCCCTCTTGAGCATGTATGCTTCTGCTACTTGTTCTACATCACACTTCCTTCCGCAAACGGCGAAACGCTTTGACTCGGTGAGTTTCGCGGCATTCCGACTTCGATGCCCCGGTTGCCGAAATTCAGTTGCCTTTGAATTTCGGGTGATCCCTCTTGAGCATGTATGCTTCTGCTGCTTGTTCTACATCACACTTCCTTCCGCAAACAGGCGAAACGCTTTGACTCGGTGAGTTTCGCGGCATTCCGACTTCGATGCCCCGGTTGCCGAAATTCAGTTGCCTTTGAATTTCGGGTGATCCCTCTTGAGCATGTATGCTTCTGCTACTTGTTCTACATCACACTTCCTTCCGCAAAAGGCGAAACGCTTTGACTCGGTGAGTTTCGCGGCATTCCGACTTCGATGCCCCGGTTGCCGAAATTCAGTTGCCTTTGAATTTCGGGTGATCCCTCTTGAGCATGTATGCTTCTGCTACTTGTTCTACATCACACTTCCTTCCGCAAACAGCGAAACGCTTTGACTCGGTGAGTTTCGCGGCATTCCGACTTCGATGCCCCGGTTGCCGAAATTCAGTTGCCTTTGAATTTCGGGTGATCCCTCTTGAGCATGTATGCTTCTGCTACTTGTTCTACATCACACTTCCTTCCGCAAACGGCGAAACGCTTTGACTCGGTGAGTTTCGCGGCATTCCGACTTCGATGCCCCGGTTGCCGAAATTCAGTTGCCTTTGAATTTCGGGTGATCCCTCTTGAGCATGTATGCTTCTGCTACTTGTTCTACATCACACTTCCTTCCGCAAACAGCGAAACGCTTTGACTCGGTGAGTTTCGCGGCATTCCGACTTCGATGCCCCGGTTGCCGAAATTCAGTTGCCTTTGAATTTCGGGTGATCCCTCTTGAGCATGTATGCTTCTGCTACTTGTTCTACATCACACTTCCTTCCGCAAACGGCGAAACGCTTTGACTCGGTGAGTTTCGCGGCATTCCGACTTCGATGCCCCGGTTGCCGAAATTCAGTTGCCTTTGAATTTCGGGTGATCCCTCTTGAGCATGTATGCTTCTGCTACTTGTTCTACATCACACTTCCTTCCGCAAACGGCGAAACGCTTTGACTCGGTGAGTTTCGCGGCATTCTGACTTCGATGCCCCGGTTGCCGAAATTCAGTTGCCTTTGAATTTCGGGTGATCCCTCTTGAGCATGTATGCTTCTGCTACTTGTTCTACATCACACTTCCTTCCGCAAACAGCGAAACGCTTTGACTCGGTGAGTTTCGCGGCATTCCGACTTCGATGCCCCGGTTGCCGAAATTCAGTTGCCTTTGAATTTCGGGTGATCCCTCTTGAGCATGTATGCTTCTGCTACTTGTTCTACATCACACTTCCTTCCGCAAACGGCGAAACGCTTTGACTCGGTGAGTTTCGCGGCATTCCGACTTCGATGCCCCGGTTGCCGAAATTCAGTTGCCTTTGAATTTCGGGTGATCCCTCTTGAGCATGTATGCTTCTGCTACTTGTTCTACATCACACTTCCTTCCGCAAACGGCGAAACGCTTTGACTCGGTGAGTTTCGCGGCATTCCGACTTCGATGCCCCGGTTGCCGAAATTCAGTTGCCTTTGAATTTCGGGTGATCCCTCTTGAGCATGTATGCTTCTGCTACTTGTTCTACATCACACTTCCTTCCGCAAACGGCGAAACGCTTTGACTCGGTGAGTTTCGCGGCATTCCGACTTCGATGCCCCGGTTGCCGAAATTCAGTTGCCTTTGAATTTCGGGTGATCCCTCTTGAGCATGTATGCTTCTGCTACTTGTTCTACATCACACTTCCTTCCGCAAACAGCGAAACGCTTTGACTCGGTGAGTTTCGCGGCATTCCGACTTCGATGCCCCGGTTGCCGAAATTCAGTTGCCTTTGAATTTCGGGTGATCCCTCTTGAGCATGTATGCTTCTGCTACTTGTTCTACATCACACTTCCTTCCGCAAACGGCGAAACGCTTTGACTCGGTGAGTTTCGCGGCATTCCGACTTCGATGCCCCGGTTGCCGAAATTCAGTTGCCTTTGAATTTCGGGTGATCCCTCTTGAGCATGTATGCTTCTGCTACTTGTTCTACATCACACTTCCTTCCGCAAACGGCGAAACGCTTTGACTCGGTGAGTTTCGCGGCATTCCGACTTCGATGCCCCGGTTGCCGAAATTCAGTTGCCTTTGAATTTCGGGTGATCCCTCTTGAGCATGTATGCTTCTGCTACTTGTTCTACATCACACTTCCTTCCGCAAACGGCGAAACGCTTTGACTCGGTGAGTTTCGCGGCATTCCGACTTCGATGCCCCGGTTGCCGAAATTCAGTTGCCTTTGAATTTCGGGTGATCCCTCTTGAGCATGTATGCTTCTGCTACTTGTTCTACATCACACTTCCTTCCGCAAACAGCGAAACGCTTTGACTCGGTGAGTTTCGCGGCATTCCGACTTCGATGCCCCGGTTGCCGAAATTCAGTTGCCTTTGAATTTCGGGTGATCCCTCTTGAGCATGTATGCTTCTGCTACTTGTTCTACATCACACTTCCTTCCGCAAACGGCGAAACGCTTTGACTCGGTGAGTTTCGCGGCATTCCGACTTCGATGCCCCGGTTGCCGAAATTCAGTTGCCTTTGAATTTCGGGTGATCCCTCTTGAGCATGTATGCTTCTGCTACTTGTTCTACATCACACTTCCTTCCGCAAACAGCGAAACGCTTTGACTCGGTGAGTTTCGCGGCATTCCGACTTCGATGCCCCGGTTGCCGAAATTCAGTTGCCTTTGAATTTCGGGTGATCCCTCTTGAGCATGTATGCTTCTGCTACTTGTTCTACATCACACTTCCTTCCGCAAACAGGCGAAACGCTTTGACTCGGTGAGTTTCGCGGCATTCCGACTTCGATGCCCCGGTTGCCGAAATTCAGTTGCCTTTGAATTTCGGGTGATCCCTCTTGAGCATGTATGCTTCTGCTACTTGTTCTACATCACACTTCCTTCCGCAAACAGCGAAACGCTTTGACTCGGTGAGTTTCGCGGCATTCCGACTTCGATGCCCCGGTTGCCGAAATTCAGTTGCCTTTGAATTTCGGGTGATCCCTCTTGAGCATGTATGCTTCTGCTACTTGTTCTACATCACACTTCCTTCCGCAAACAGGCGAAACGCTTTGACTCGGTGAGTTTCGCGGCATTCCGACTTCGATGCCCCGGTTGCCGAAATTCAGTTGCCTTTGAATTTCGGGTGATCCCTCTTGAGCATGTATGCTTCTGCTACTTGTTCTACATCACACTTCCTTCCGCAAACAGCGAAACGCTTTGACTCGGTGAGTTTCGCGGCATTCCGACTTCGATGCCCCGGTTGCCGAAATTCAGTTGCCTTTGAATTTCGGGTGATCCCTCTTGAGCATGTATGCTTCTGCTACTTGTTCTACATCACACTTCCTTCCGCAAACGGCGAAACGCTTTGACTCGGTGAGTTTCGCGGCATTCCGACTTCGATGCCCCGGTTGCCGAAATTCAGTTGCCTTTGAATTTCGGGTGATCCCTCTTGAGCATGTATGCTTCTGCTACTTGTTCTACATCACACTTCCTTCCGCAAACAGCGAAACGCTTTGACTCGGTGAGTTTCGCGGCATTCCGACTTCGATGCCCCGGTTGCCGAAATTCAGTTGCCTTTGAATTTCGGGTGATCCCTCTTGAGCATGTATGCTTCTGCTACTTGTTCTACATCACACTTCCTTCCGCAAACGGCGAAACGCTTTGACTCGGTGAGTTTCGCGGCATTCCGACTTCGATGCCCCGGTTGCCGAAATTCAGTTGCCTTTGAATTTCGGGTGATCCCTCTTGAGCATGTATGCTTCTGCTACTTGTTCTACATCACACTTCCTTCCGCAAACGGCGAAACGCTTTGACTCGGTGAGTTTCGCGGCATTCCGACTTCGATGCCCCGGTTGCCGAAATTCAGTTGCCTTTGAATTTCGGGTGATCCCTCTTGAGCATGTATGCTTCTGCTACTTGTTCTACATCACACTTCCTTCCGCAAACGGCGAAACGCTTTGACTCGGTGAGTTTCGCGGCATTCCGACTTCGATGCCCCGGTTGCCGAAATTCAGTTGCCTTTGAATTTCGGGTGATCCCTCTTGAGCATGTATGCTTCTGCTACTTGTTCTACATCACACTTCCTTCCGCAAACAGCGAAACGCTTTGACTCGGTGAGTTTCGCGGCATTCCGACTTCGATGCCCCGGTTGCCGAAATTCAGTTGCCTTTGAATTTCGGGTGATCCCTCTTGAGCATGTATGCTTCTGCTACTTGTTCTACATCACACTTCCTTCCGCAAACAGCGAAACGCTTTGACTCGGTGAGTTTCGCGGCATTCCGACTTCGATGCCCGGTTGCCGAAATTCAGTTGCCTTTGAATTTCGGGTGATCCCTCTTGAGCATGTATGCTTCTGCTACTTGTTCTACATCACACTTCCTTCCGCAAACGGCGAAACGCTTTGACTCGGTGAGTTTCGCGGCATTCCGACTTCGATGCCCCGGTTGCCGAAATTCAGTTGCCTTTGAATTTCGGGTGATCCCTCTTGAGCATGTATGCTTCTGCTACTTGTTCTACATCACACTTCCTTCCGCAAACAGGCGAAACGCTTTGACTCGGTGAGTTTCGCGGCATTCCGACTTCGATGCCCCGGTTGCCGAAATTCAGTTGCCTTTGAATTTCGGGTGATCCCTCTTGAGCATGTATGCTTCTGCTACTTGTTCTACATCACACTTCCTTCCGCAAACAGGCGAAACGCTTTGACTCGGTGAGTTTCGCGGCATTCCGACTTCGATGCCCCGGTTGCCGAAATTCAGTTGCCTTTGAATTTCGGGTGATCCCTCTTGAGCATGTATGCTTCTGCTACTTGTTCTACATCACACTTCCTTCCGCAAACAGCGAAACGCTTTGACTCGGTGAGTTTCGCGGCATTCCGACTTCGATGCCCCGGTTGCCGAAATTCAGTTGCCTTTGAATTTCGGGTGATCCCTCTTGAGCATGTATGCTTCTGCTACTTGTTCTACATCACACTTCCTTCCGCAAACGGCGAAACGCTTTGACTCGGTGAGTTTCGCGGCATTCCGACTTCGATGCCCCGGTTGCCGAAATTCAGTTGCCTTTGAATTTCGGGTGATCCCTCTTGAGCATGTATGCTTCTGCTACTTGTTCTACATCACACTTCCTTCCGCAAACAGGCGAAACGCTTTGACTCGGTGAGTTTCGCGGCATTCCGACTTCGATGCCCCGGTTGCCGAAATTCAGTTGCCTTTGAATTTCGGGTGATCCCTCTTGAGCATGTATGCTTCTGCTACTTGTTCTACATCACACTTCCTTCCGCAAACGGCGAAACGCTTTGACTCGGTGAGTTTCGCGGCATTCCGACTTCGATGCCCCGGTTGCCGAAATTCAGTTGCCTTTGAATTTCGGGTGATCCCTCTTGAGCATGTATGCTTCTGCTACTTGTTCTACATCACACTTCCTTCCGCAAACGGCGAAACGCTTTGACTCGGTGAGTTTCGCGGCATTCCGACTTCGATGCCCCGGTTGCCGAAATTCAGTTGCCTTTGAATTTCGGGTGATCCCTCTTGAGCATGTATGCTTCTGCTACTTGTTCTACATCACACTTCCTTCCGCAAACGGCGAAACGCTTTGACTCGGTGAGTTTCGCGGCATTCCGACTTCGATGCCCCGGTTGCCGAAATTCAGTTGCCTTTGAATTTCGGGTGATCCCTCTTGAGCATGTATGCTTCTGCTACTTGTTCTACATCACACTTCCTTCCGCAAACGGCGAAACGCTTTGACTCGGTGAGTTTCGCGGCATTCCGACTTCGATGCCCCGGTTGCCGAAATTCAGTTGCCTTTGAATTTCGGGTGATCCCTCTTGAGCATGTATGCTTCTGCTACTTGTTCTACATCACACTTCCTTCCGCAAACGGCGAAACGCTTTGACTCGGTGAGTTTCGCGGCATTCCGACTTCGATGCCCCGGTTGCCGAAATTCAGTTGCCTTTGAATTTCGGGTGATCCCTCTTGAGCATGTATGCTTCTGCTACTTGTTCTACATCACACTTCCTTCCGCAAACAGCGAAACGCTTTGACTCGGTGAGTTTCGCGGCATTCCGACTTCGATGCCCCGGTTGCCGAAATTCAGTTGCCTTTGAATTTCGGGTGATCCCTCTTGAGCATGTATGCTTCTGCTACTTGTTCTACATCACACTTCCTTCCGCAAACAGCGAAACGCTTTGACTCGGTGAGTTTCGCGGCATTCCGACTTCGATGCCCCGGTTGCCGAAATTCAGTTGCCTTTGAATTTCGGGTGATCCCTCTTGAGCATGTATGCTTCTGCTACTTGTTCTACATCACACTTCCTTCCGCAAACGGCGAAACGCTTTGACTCGGTGAGTTTCGCGGCATTCCGACTTCGATGCCCCGGTTGCCGAAATTCAGTTGCCTTTGAATTTCGGGTGATCCCTCTTGAGCATGTATGCTTCTGCTACTTGTTCTACATCACGACTTCTTCCGCAAATGGCGAAACGCTTTGACTCGGTGAGTTTCGCGGCATTCCGACTTCGATGCCCCGGTTGCCGAAATTCAGTTGCCTTTGAATTTCGGGTGATCCCTCTTGAGCATGTATGCTTCTGCTACTTGTTCTACATCACACTTCTTCCGCAAACGGCGAAACGCTTTGACTCGGTGAGTTTCGCGGCATTCCGACTTCGATGCCCCGGTTTGCCGAAATTCAGTTGCCTTTGAATTTCGGGTGATCCCTCTTGAGCATGTATGCTTCTGCTACTGTTCTACATCATCTTAACTTCTGTTAAATGCCCAACGCTTTGACTCGGTAATTTTTTCGCGGCATTCCTACTTCGATGTCCCCGGTTGCGAAATTCATTGCCTTTGAATTTTTCGGGTGATCCTCTTCCATGTATGCTTCGCACTTGTTCTACACACACTTCCTTCCTCAAACAGCGAAATTTTGAGTCGGTGACTTTGCCAGCAGTCCGTCTTCGATGGTCCGCTGTTTGCCGAAATTCAGTTGTCTTTTGAATTTCGGGTGATCCCTCTGAGCTGTATGCTTCTGCTACTTGTTCTACATCACACTTCCTTCCTCAAACAGCGAAACGCTTTCACTCGGTGACTTCTGCGGAATTTCGACTTCGATGCCCCGGTTGCCGAAATTCAGTTGCCTTTGAATTTCGGGTGATCCCTCTTGAGCATGTATGCTTCTGCTACTTGTTCTACATCAAACTTCTTCCGCAAATGG
>JAAWWB010000404.1:0-37568 GCA_018804465.1 Populus tomentosa
GAGAAGCATACATGCTCTGAGGGATCACCCCGAATTCAAAGAGGAAGGCGCTGATTTCGACAACCCGGTGCATCGAGTCGAATGCCGAGGAAACTGCACCGAATCACATCACAACAAACGTTTCGCTGTTTGTGTAAGAAGTCTGGGAGAAACAAGTAGCAAAGCTCATGCTCCAAGAAGGAGCACCCCGAAATTCAAGGCACTGAATTTCGGAAACCAGGATCGAGTCTGATGCTATAAAGCCGACGAGTCAAATGTGTTTCGTCGTTTGCGGAATAAAGTGTGATGTAGAACAAGTAGCAGAAGCATACATCTCACGATGTATCACCCGAAATTCAAAGGCAACTGAATTCGGCAACCGGGTCATCGAAGTCGGAATGTGCCGCGAAACTCAACCGAGTCAAAGAGTTACGCCTTTTGCGGAGGAGTGTAGTGTATAACACTAGTATAAGGCATACATGCTCAAGAGGGGATCACCCGAAATTCAAAGGCAAATGAATTTACGCACCGGTCATCCAGCGGAATCCGCGAAACTCCATCCGATTCAAAGCGCTATTTCGCCCTTTGTTGAAGGAAGTGTGAGTGTAGAACAAGTAGCTCAGAACACCTGCTCAAAGAGGGATCACTAGAAATTCCAAAGGCAACTGAATTGTCGGCAACCGGGCATCGAAGTCGGAATGCCGCGAAACTCAACGAGTCAAGCGTTGGCGCTGTGGCAAGAAGGGGGGGGAAGAACAGGAGCAAAAGCATAAGGCGCAAAAGGACAACCCGAAATTCAAGGCACTGCATTGCCGGCACCGTGGCATAGAAGTCGGAAGTGCCGCGAAACTTCAACCCGAGTCAAGCGTTGCGCGGTGTGAGGAAGAAGTGGGATGTAGACAAGGAGCAGAAGCTACATGCTCAAAAGGTATCACCGAAAGGCAAAGGCAACTGAAGTTCTCATCGGGCATCGAAGTCGGAATGCCGCGAAACTCATCCAGTCAAAGCGTTACGCCCTTTGCGGAAGGAAGTGTGGTGTAGAACAAGTAGCAGAAGCATACATGCTCAAGAGGGATCACCCGAAATTCAAAGGCAACAGAATTTCGGCAACCGGGGCATCATCGGTCGAATGCCGCGAAACTCATCCGAGTCAAAGCGTTAGGCCCTTTTGCGGAAGGACAGAGTGTGTGTAGAACAAGTCAGCAGAAGCATACATGCTCAGAGGGATCACCCGAATTCAAATGGCAACTGAATTTCGGCACACCGGGGCATCGAAGTCGGAATGCCGCGAAACTCATCCAGTCAAAGCGTTACGCCCTTTGCGGAAGGAAGTGTGGTGTAGAACAAGTAGCAGGAAGCATACATGCTCAAGAGGGATCACCCGAAATTCAAAGGCAACAGAATTTCGGCAACCGGGGCATCGAAGTCGGAATGCCGCGAAACTCACCGAGTCAAGCGTTACGCCTTTTGCGGAAGGAAGTGTGGTGTAGAACAAGTAGCAGAAGCATACATGCTCAAGAGGGATCACCCGAAATTCAAAGGCAACTGAATTTCGGCAACCGGGGCATCGAAGTCGGAATGCCGCGAAACTCATCCAGTCAAAGCGTTACGCCCTTTGCGGAAGGAAGTGTGGTGTAGAACAAGTAGCACGAAGCATACATGCTCAAGAGGGATCACCCGAAATTCAAAGGCAACTGAATTTCGGCAACCGGGGCATCGAAGTCGGAATGCCGCGAAACTCACCGAGTCAAAGCGTTACGCCTTTTGGGGAAGGAAGTGTGGTGTAGAACAAGTAGCAGAAGCATACATGCTCAAGAGGGATCACCCGAAATTCAAAGGCAACTGAATTTCGGCAACCGGGGCATCGAAGTCGGAATGCCGCGAAACTCAACCGAGTCAAAGCGTTACGCCCTTTGCGGAAGGAAGTGTGGTGTAGAACAAGTAGCAGAAGCATACATGCTCAAGAGGGATCACCCGAAATTCAAAGGCAAACATGAATTTCGGCTAACCGGGGCATCGAAGTCGGAATGCCGCGAAACTCATCCGAGTCAAAGCGTTACGCCTTTGCGGAAGGAAGTGTGGTGTAGAACAAGTAGCAGAAGCATACATGCTCAAGAGGGATCACCCGAAATTCAAAGGCAACTGAATTTCGGCAACCGGGGCATCGAAGTCGGAATGCCGCGAAACTCATCGAGTCAAAGCGTTACGCCCTTTGCGGAAGGAAGTGTGGTGTAGAACAAGTAGCAGAAGCATACATGCTCAAGAGGGATCACCCGAATTCAAAGGCACTGAATTTCGGCAACCGGGGCATCGAAGTCGGAATGCCGCGAAACTCATCCAGTCAAAGCGTTACGCCTTTTGCGGAAGGAAGTGTGGTGTAGAACAAGTAGCAGAAGCATACATGCTCAAGAGGGATCACCCGAAATTCAAAGGCAACTGAATTTCGGCAACCGGGGCATCGAAGTCGGAATGCCGCGAAACTCATCCGAGTCAAAGCGTTACGCCCTTTGCGGAAGGAAGTGTGGTGTAGAACAAGTAGCAGAAGCATACATGCTCAAGAGGGATCACCCGAAATTCAACGGCAACTGAATTTCGGCAACCGGGGCATCGAAGTCGGAATGCCGCGAAACTCATCCAGTCAAAGCGTTACGCCTTTTGCGGAAGGAAGTGTGGTGTAGAACAAGTAGCAGAAGCATACATGCTCAAGAGGGATCACCCGAAATTCAAAGGCAACTGAATTTCGGCAACCGGGGCATCGAAGTCGGAATGCCGCGAAACTCACCGAGTCAAAGCGTTACGCCTTTTGCGGAAGGAAGTGTGGTGTAGAACAAGTAGCAGAAGCATACATGCTCAAGAGGGATCACCCGAAAATTCAAAGGCAACTGAATTTCGCAACCGGGGCATCGAAGTCGGAATGCCGCGAAACTCATCCAGTCAAAGCGTTACGCCCTTTGCGGAAGGAAGTGTGGTGTAGAACAAGTAGCAGAAGCATACATGCTCAAGAGGGATCACCCGAAATTCAAAGGCAACTGAATTTCGGCAACCGGGGCATCGAAGTCGGAATGCCGCGAAACTCATCCGAGTCAAAGCGTTACGCCCTTTGCGGAAGGAAGTGTGGTGTAGAACAAGTAGCAGAAGCATACATGCTCAAGAGGGATCACCCGAAATTCAAAGGCAACTGAATTTCGGCAACCGGGGCATCGAAGTCGGAATGCCGCGAAACTCACCGAGTCAAAGCGTTACGCCTTTGCGGAAGGAAGTGTGGTGTAGAACAAGTAGCAGAAGCATACATGCTCAAGAGGGATCACCCGAAATTCAAAGGCAACTGAATTTCGGCAACCGGGGCATCGAAGTCGGAATGCCGCGAAACTCATCCGAGTCAAAGCGTTACGCCTTTTGCGGAAGGAAGTGTGGTGTAGAACAAGTAGCAGAAGCATACATGCTCAAGAGGGATCACCCGAAATTCAAAGGCAACTGAATTTCGGCAACCGGGGCATCGAAGTCGGAATGCCGCGAAACTCATCCGAGTCAAAGCGTTACGCCTTTGCGGAAGGAAGTGTGGTGTAGAACAAGTAGCAGAAGCATACATGCTCAAGAGGGATCACCCGAAATTCAAAGGCAACTGAATTTCGGCAACCGGGGCATCGAAGTCGGAATGCCGCGAAACTCATCCGAGTCAAAGCGTTACGCCGTTTGCGGAAGGAAGTGTGGTGTAGAACAAGTAGCAGAAGCATACATGCTCAAGAGGGATCACCCGAAATTCAAAGGCAACTGAATTTCGGCAACCGGGGCATCGAAGTCGGAATGCCGCGAAACTCATCCAGTCAAAGCGTTACGCCCTTTGCGGAAGGAAGTGTGGTGTAGAACAAGTAGCAGAAGCATACATGCTCAAGAGGGATCACCCGAAATTCAAAGGCAACTGAATTTCGGCAACCGGGGCATCGAAGTCGGAATGCCGCGAAACTCATCCAGTCAAAGCGTTACGCCCTTTGCGGAAGGAAGTGTGGTGTAGAACAAGTAGCAGAAGCATACATGCTCAAGAGGGATCACCCGAAATTCAAAGGCAACTGAATTTCGGCAACCGGGGCATCGAAGTCGGAATGCCGCGAAACTCACCGAGTCAAAGCGTTACGCCTTTTGCGGAAGGAAGTGTGGTGTAGAACAAGTAGCAGAAGCATACATGCTCAAGAGGGATCACCCGAAATTCAAAGGCAACTGAATTTCGGCAACCGGGGCATCGAAGTCGGAATGCCGCGAAACTCATCGAGTCAAAGCGTTACGCCCTTTGCGGAAGGAAGTGTGGTGTAGAACAAGTAGCAGAAGCATACATGCTCAAGAGGGATCACCCGAAATTCAAAGGCAACTGAATTTCGGCAACCGGGGCATCGAAGTCGGAATGCCGCGAAACTCATCGAGTCAAAGCGTTACGCCCTTTGCGGAAGGAAGTGTGGTGTAGAACAAGTAGCAGAAGCATACATGCTCAAGAGGGATCACCCGAAATTCAAAGGCAACTGAATTTCGGCAACCGGGGCATCGAAGTCGGAATGCCGCGAAACTCACCGAGTCAAAGCGTTACGCCTTTTGCGGAAGGAAGTGTGGTGTAGAACAAGTAGCAGAAGCATACATGCTCAAGAGGGATCACCCGAAATTCAAAAGGCAACTGAATTTCGGCAACCGGGGCATCGAAGTCGGAATGCCGCGAAACTCACCGAGTCAAAGCGTTACGCCCTTTGCGGAAGGAAGTGTGGTGTAGAACAAGTAGCAGAAGCATACATGCTCAAGAGGGATCACCCGAAATTCAAAGGCAACTGAATTTCGGCAACCGGGGCATCGAAGTCGGAATGCCGCGAAACTCACCGAGTCAAAGCGTTTCGCCCTTTGCGGAAGGAAGTGTGATGTAGAACAAGTAGCAGAAGCATACATGCTCAAGAGGGATCACCCGAAATTCAAAGGCAACTGAATTTCGGCAACCGGGGCATCGAAGTCGGAATGCCGCGAAACTCATCCAGTCAAAGCGTTACGCCCTTTGCGGAAGGAAGTGTGGTGTAGAACAAGTAGCAGAAGCATACATGCTCAAGAGGGATCACCCGAAATTCAAAGGCAACTGAATTTCGGCAACCGGGGCATCGAAGTCGGAATGCCGCGAAACTCATCGAGTCAAAGCGTTACGCCTTTGCGGAAGGAAGTGTGGTGTAGAACAAGTAGCAGAAGCATACATGCTCAAGAGGGATCACCCGAAATTCAAAGGCAACTGAATTTCGGCAACCGGGGCATCGAAGTCGGAATGCCGCGAAACTCACCGAGTCAAAGCGTTACGCCTTTTGCGGAAGGAAGTGTGGTGTAGAACAAGTAGCAGAAGCATACATGCTCAAGAGGGATCACCCGAAATTCAAAGGCAACTGAATTTCGGCAACCGGGGCATCGAAGTCGGAATGCCGCGAAACTCACCGAGTCAAAGCGTTACGCCTTTTGCGGAAGGAAGTGTGGTGTAGAACAAGTCGCAGAAGCATACATGCTCTAGAGGGATCACCCGAAATTCAAAGGCGCTGAATTTCGACAACCGGGGCATCGAAGTCGGAATGCCGCGAAACTCACCGAGTCAAAGCGTTACGCCCTTTGCGGAAGGAAGTGTGGTGTAGAACAAGTAGCAGAAGCATACATGCTCAAGAGGGATCACCCGAAATTCAAAGGCAACTGAATTTCGGCAACCGGGGCATCGAAGTCGGAATGCCGCGAAACTCATCGAGTCAAAGCGTTACGCCCTTTGCGGAAGGAAGTGTGGTGTAGAACAAGTAGCAGAAGCATACATGCTCAAGAGGGATCACCCGAAATTCAAAGGCAACTGAATTTCGGCAACCGGGGCATCGAAGTCGGAATGCCGCGAAACTCACCGAGTCAAAGCGTTACGCCTTTTGCGGAAGGAAGTGTGGTGTAGAACAAGTAGCAGAAGCATACATGCTCTAAGAGGGATCACCCGAAATTCAAAGGCAACTGAATTTCGGCAACCGGGGCATCGAAGTCGGAATGCCGCGAAACTCACCGAGTCAAAGCGTTACGCCTTTTGCGGAAGGAAGTGTGGTGTAGAACAAGTAGCAGAAGCATACATGCTCAAGAGGGATCACCCGAAATTCAAAGGCAACTGAATTTCGGCAACCGGGGCATCGAAGTCGGAATGCCGCGAAACTCATCGAGTCAAAGCGTTACGCCCTTTGCGGAAGGAAGTGTGGTGTAGAACAAGTAGCAGAAGCATACATGCTCAAGAGGGATCACCCGAAATTCAAAGGCAACTGAATTTCGGCAACCGGGGCATCGAAGTCGGAATGCCGCGAAACTCACCGAGTCAAAGCGTTACGCCTTTGCGGAAGGAAGTGTGGTGTAGAACAAGTAGCAGAAGCATACATGCTCAAGAGGGATCACCCGAAATTCAAAGGCAACTGAATTTCGGCAACAGGGGCATCGAAGTCGGAATGCCGCGAAACTCACCCAGTCAAAGCGTTACGCCCTTTGCGGAAGGAAGTGTGGTGTAGAACAAGTAGCAGAAGCATACATGCTCAAGAGGGATCACCCGAAATTCAAAGGCAACTGAATTTCGGCAACCGGGGCATCGAAGTCGGAATGCCGCGAAACTCATCCAGTCAAAGCGTTACGCCCTTTGCGGAAGGAAGTGTGGTGTAGAACAAGTAGCAGAAGCATACATGCTCAAGAGGGATCACCCGAAATTCAAAGGCAACTGAATTTCGGCAACCGGGGCATCGAAGTCGGAATGCCGCGAAACTCACCGAGTCAAAGCGTTACGCCCTTTGCGGAAGGAAGTGTGGTGTAGAACAAGTAGCAGAAGCATACATGCTCAAGAGGGATCACCCGAAATTCAAAGGCAACTGAATTTCGGCAACCGGGGCATCGAAGTCGGAATGCCGCGAAACTCATCCAGTCAAAGCGTTACGCCCTTTGCGGAAGGAAGTGTGGTGTAGAACAAGTAGCAGAAGCATACATGCTCAAGAGGGATCACCCGAAATTCAAAGGCAACTGAATTTCGGCAACCGGGGCATCGAAGTCGGAATGCCGCGAAACTCATCCGAGTCAAAGCGTTACGCCCTTTGCGGAAGGAAGTGTGGTGTAGAACAAGTAGCAGAAGCATACATGCTCAAGAGGGATCACCCGAAATTCAAAGGCAACTGAATTTCGGCAACCGGGGCATCGAAGTCGGAATGCCGCGAAACTCATCCGAGTCAAAGCGTTACGCCTTTGCGGAAGGAAGTGTGGTGTAGAACAAGTAGCAGAAGCATACATGCTCAAGAGGGATCACCCGAAATTCAAAGGCAACTGAATTTCGGCAACCGGGGCATCGAAGTCGGAATGCCGCGAAACTCATCCAGTCAAAGCGTTACGCCCTTTGCGGAAGGAAGTGTGGTGTAGAACAAGTAGCAGAAGCATACATGCTCAAGAGGGATCACCCGAAATTCAAAGGCAACTGAATTTCGGCAACCGGGGCATCGAAGTCGGAATGCCGCGAAACTCACCGAGTCAAAGCGTTACGCCCTTTGCGGAAGGAAGTGTGGTGTAGAACAAGTAGCAGAAGCATACATGCTCAAGAGGGATCACCCGAAATTCAAAGGCAACTGAATTTCGGCAACCGGGGCATCGAAGTCGGAATGCCGCGAAACTCATCCGAGTCAAAGCGTCGCCTTTGCGGAAGGAAGTGTGGTGTAGAACAAGTAGCAGAAGCATACATGCTCAAGAGGGATCACCCGAAATTCAAAGGCAACTGAATTTCGGCAACCGGGGCATCGAAGTCGGAATGCCGCGAAACTCATCCAGTCAAAGCGTTACGCCCTTTGCGGAAGGAAGTGTGGTGTAGAACAAGTAGCAGAAGCATACATGCTCAAGAGGGATCACCCGAAATTCAAAGGCAACTGAATTTCGGCAACCGGGGCATCGAAGTCGGAATGCCGCGAAACTCACCGAGTCAAAGCGTTACGCCCTTTGCGGAAGGAAGTGTGGTGTAGAACAAGTAGCAGAAGCATACATGCTCAAGAGGGATCACCCGAAATTCAAAGGCAACTGAATTTCGGCAACCGGGGCATCGAAGTCGGAATGCCGCGAAACTCATCCAGTCAAAGCGTTACGCCCTTTGCGGAAGGAAGTGTGGTGTAGAACAAGTAGCAGAAGCATACATGCTCAAGAGGGATCACCCGAAATTCAAAGGCAACTGAATTTCGGCAACCGGGGCATCGAAGTCGGAATGCCGCGAAACTCATCCAGTCAAAGCGTTTCGCCCTTTGCGGAAGGAAGTGTGGTGTAGAACAAGTAGCAGAAGCATACATGCTCAAGAGGGATCACCCGAAATTCAAAGGCAACTGAATTTCGGCAACCGGGGCATCGAAGTCGGAATGCCGCGAAACTCATCCAGTCAAAGCGTTACGCCCTTTTGCGGAAGGAAGTGTGGTGTAGAACAAGTAGCAGAAGCATACATGCTCAAGAGGGATCACCCGAAATTCAAAGGCAACTGAATTTCGGCAACCGGGGCATCGAAGTCGGAATGCCGCGAAACTCATCCAGTCAAAGCGTTACGCCCTTTGCGGAAGGAAGTGTGGTGTAGAACAAGTAGCAGAAGCATACATGCTCAAGAGGGATCACCCGAAATTCAAAGGCAACTGAATTTCGGCAACCGGGGCATCGAAGTCGGAATGCCGCGAAACTCACCGAGTCAAAGCGTTACGCCCTTTGCGGAAGGAAGTGTGGTGTAGAACAAGTAGCAGAAGCATACATGCTCAAGAGGGATCACCCGAAATTCAAAGGCAACTGAATTTCGGCAACCGGGGCATCGAAGTCGGAATGCCGCGAAACTCATCCAGTCAAAGCGTTACGCCCTTTGCGGAAGGAAGTGTGGTGTAGAACAAGTAGCAGAAGCATACATGCTCAAGAGGGATCACCCGAAATTCAAAGGCAACTGAATTTCGGCAACCGGGGCATCGAAGTCGGAATGCCGCGAAACTCATCCAGTCAAAGCGTTACGCCCTTTGCGGAAGGAAGTGTGGTGTAGAACAAGTAGCAGAAGCATACATGCTCAAGAGGGATCACCCGAAATTCAAAGGCAACTGAATTTCGGCAACCGGGGCATCGAAGTCGGAATGCCGCGAAACTCATCCGAGTCAAAGCGTTACGCCCTTTGCGGAAGGAAGTGTGGTGTAGAACAAGTAGCAGAAGCATACATGCTCAAGAGGGATCACCCGAAATTCAAAGGCAACTGAATTTCGGCAACCGGGGCATCGAAGTCGGAATGCCGCGAAACTCACCGAGTCAAAGCGTTACGCCCTTTGCGGAAGGAAGTGTGGTGTAGAACAAGTAGCAGAAGCATACATGCTCAAGAGGGATCACCCGAAATTCAAAGGCAACTGAATTTCGGCAACCGGGGCATCGAAGTCGGAATGCCGCGAAACTCATCCAGTCAAAGCGTTACGCCCTTTGCGGAAGGAAGTGTGGTGTAGAACAAGTAGCAGAAGCATACATGCTCAAGAGGGATCACCCGAAATTCAAAGGCAACTGAATTTCGGCAACCGGGGCATCGAAGTCGGAATGCCGCGAAACTCATCCGAGTCAAAGCGTTACGCCTTTTGCGGAAGGAAGTGTGGTGTAGAACAAGTAGCAGAAGCATACATGCTCAAGAGGGATCACCCGAAATTCAAAGGCAACTGAATTTCGGCAACCGGGGCATCGAAGTCGGAATGCCGCGAAACTCATCCAGTCAAAGCGTTACGCCTTTTGCGGAAGGAAGTGTGGTGTAGAACAAGTAGCAGAAGCATACATGCTCAAGAGGGATCACCCGAAATTCAAAGGCAACTGAATTTCGGCAACCGGGCATCGAAGTCGGAATGCCGCGAAACTCATCCAGTCAAAGCGTTACGCCCTTTGCGGAAGGAAGTGTGGTGTAGAACAAGTAGCAGAAGCATACATGCTCAAGAGGGATCACCCGAAATTCAAAGGCAACTGAATTTCGGCAACCGGGCATCGAAGTCGGAATGCCGCGAAACTCACCGAGTCAAAGCGTTTCGCCCTTTGCGGAAGGAAGTGTGGTGTAGAACAAGTAGCAGAAGCATACATGCTCAAGAGGGATCACCCGAAATTCAAAGGCAACTGAATTTCGGCAACCGGGGCATCGAAGTCGGAATGCCGCGAAACTCATCCAGTCAAAGCGTTACGCCCTTTGCGGAAGGAAGTGTGGTGTAGAACAAGTAGCAGAAGCATACATGCTCAAGAGGGATCACCCGAAATTCAAAGGCAACTGAATTTCGGCAACCGGGGCATCGAAGTCGGAATGCCGCGAAACTCACCGAGTCAAAGCGTTACGCTCTTTGCGGAAGGAAGTGTGGTGTAGAACAAGTAGCAGAAGCATACATGCTCAAGAGGGATCACCCGAAATTCAAAGGCAACTGAATTTCGGCAACCGGGGCATCGAAGTCGGAATGCCGCGAAACTCATCCGAGTCAAAGCGTTACGCCCTTTGCGGAAGGAAGTGTGGTGTAGAACAAGTAGCAGAAGCATACATGCTCAAGAGGGATCACCCGAAATTCAAAGGCAACTGAATTTCGGCAACCGGGGCATCGAAGTCGGAATGCCGCGAAACTCATCCGAGTCAAAGCGTTACGCCCTTTGCGGAAGGAAGTGTGGTGTAGAACAAGTAGCAGAAGCATACATGCTCAAGAGGGATCACCCGAAATTCAAAGGCAACTGAATTTCGGCAACCGGGGCATCGAAGTCGGAATGCCGCGAAACTCATCCGAGTCAAAGCGTTACGCCCTTTGCGGAAGGAAGTGTGGTGTAGAACAAGTAGCAGAAGCATACATGCTCAAGAGGGATCACCCGAAATTCAAAGGCAACTGAATTTCGGCAACCGGGGCATCGAAGTCGGAATGCCGCGAAACTCATCCGAGTCAAAGCGTTACGCCTTTGCGGAAGGAAGTGTGGTGTAGAACAAGTAGCAGAAGCATACATGCTCAAGAGGGATCACCCGAAATTCAAAGGCAACTGAATTTCGGCAACCGGGGCATCGAAGTCGGAATGCCGCGAAACTCATCCGAGTCAAAGCGTTACGCCCTTTGCGGAAGGAAGTGTGGTGTAGAACAAGTAGCAGAAGCATACATGCTCAAGAGGGATCACCCGAAATTCAAAGGCAACTGAATTTCGGCAACCGGGGCATCGAAGTCGGAATGCCGCGAAACTCATCCGAGTCAAAGCGTTACGCCTTTGCGGAAGGAAGTGTGGTGTAGAACAAGTAGCAGAAGCATACATGCTCAAGAGGGATCACCCGAAATTCAAAGGCAACTGAATTTCGGCAACCGGGGCATCGAAGTCGGAATGCCGCGAAACTCATCCAGTCAAAGCGTTACGCCTTTGCGGAAGGAAGTGTGGTGTAGAACAAGTAGCAGAAGCATACATGCTCAAGAGGGATCACCCGAAATTCAAAGGCAACTGAATTTCGGCAACCGGGGCATCGAAGTCGGAATGCCGCGAAACTCATCCAGTCAAAGCGTTACGCCTTTGCGGAAGGAAGTGTGGTGTAGAACAAGTAGCAGAAGCATACATGCTCAAGAGGGATCACCCGAAATTCAAAGGCAACTGAATTTCGGCAACCGGGGCATCGAAGTCGGAATGCCGCGAAACTCATCCGAGTCAAAGCGTTACGCCCTTTGCGGAAGGAAGTGTGGTGTAGAACAAGTAGCAGAAGCATACATGCTCAAGAGGGATCACCCGAAATTCAAAGGCAACTGAATTTCGGCAACCGGGGCATCGAAGTCGGAATGCCGCGAAACTCATCGAGTCAAAGCGTTACGCCCTTTGCGGAAGGAAGTGTGGTGTAGAACAAGTAGCAGAAGCATACATGCTCAAGAGGGATCACCCGAAATTCAAAGGCAACTGAATTTCGGCAACCGGGGCATCGAAGTCGGAATGCCGCGAAACTCACCGAGTCAAAGCGTTACGCCCTTTGCGGAAGGAAGTGTGGTGTAGAACAAGTAGCAGAAGCATACATGCTCAAGAGGGATCACCCGAAATTCAAAGGCAACTGAATTTCGGCAACCGGGGCATCGAAGTCGGAATGCCGCGAAACTCATCCGAGTCAAAGCGTTACGCCTTTGCGGAAGGAAGTGTGGTGTAGAACAAGTAGCAGAAGCATACATGCTCAAGAGGGATCACCCGAAATTCAAAGGCAACTGAATTTCGGCAACCGGGGCATCGAAGTCGGAATGCCGCGAAACTCATCGAGTCAAAGCGTTACGCCCTTTGCGGAAGGAAGTGTGGTGTAGAACAAGTAGCAGAAGCATACATGCTCAAGAGGGATCACCCGAAATTCAAAGGCAACTGAATTTCGGCAACCGGGGCATCGAAGTCGGAATGCCGCAAAACTCACCGAGTCAAAGCGTTTCGCCCTTTGCGGAAGGAAGTGTGGTGTAGAACAAGTAGCAGAAGCATACATGCTCAAGAGGGATCACCCGAAATTCAAAGGCAACTGAATTTCGGCAACCGGGGCATCGAAGTCGGAATGCCGCGAAACTCATCCGAGTCAAAGCGTTACGCCCTTTGCGGAAGGAAGTGTGGTGTAGAACAAGTAGCAGAAGCATACATGCTCAAGAGGGATCACCCGAAATTCAAAGGCAACTGAATTTCGGCAACCGGGGCATCGAAGTCGGAATGCCGCGAAACTCATCCGAGTCAAAGCGTTACGCCCTTTGCGGAAGGAAGTGTGGTGTAGAACAAGTAGCAGAAGCATACATGCTCAAGAGGGATCACCCGAAATTCAAAGGCAACTGAATTTCGGCAACCGGGGCATCGAAGTCGGAATGCCGCGAAACTCATCCGAGTCAAAGCGTTACGCCCTTTGCGGAAGGAAGTGTGGTGTAGAACAAGTAGCAGAAGCATACATGCTCAAGAGGGATCACCCGAAATTCAAAGGCAACTGAATTTCGGCAACCGGGGCATCGAAGTCGGAATGCCGCGAAACTCATCCGAGTCAAAGCGTTACGCCCTTTGCGGAAGGAAGTGTGGTGTAGAACAAGTAGCAGAAGCATACATGCTCAAGAGGGATCACCCGAAATTCAAAGGCAACTGAATTTCGGCAACCGGGGCATCGAAGTCGGAATGCCGCGAAACTCATCCGAGTCAAAGCGTTACGCCCTTTGCGGAAGGAAGTGTGGTGTAGAACAAGTAGCAGAAGCATACATGCTCAAGAGGGATCACCCGAAATTCAAAGGCAACTGAATTTCGGCAACCGGGGCATCGAAGTCGGAATGCCGCGAAACTCATCCGAGTCAAAGCGTTACGCCCTTTGCGGAAGGAAGTGTGGTGTAGAACAAGTAGCAGAAGCATACATGCTCAAGAGGGATCACCCGAAATTCAAAGGCAACTGAATTTCGGCAACCGGGGCATCGAAGTCGGAATGCCGCGAAACTCATCCAGTCAAAGCGTTACGCCCTTTGCGGAAGGAAGTGTGGTGTAGAACAAGTAGCAGAAGCATACATGCTCAAGAGGGATCACCCGAAATTCAAAGGCAACTGAATTTCGGCAACCGGGGCATCGAAGTCGGAATGCCGCGAAACTCATCCAGTCAAAGCGTTACGCCCTTTGCGGAAGGAAGTGTGGTGTAGAACAAGTAGCAGAAGCATACATGCTCAAGAGGGATCACCCGAAATTCAAAGGCAACTGAATTTCGGCAACCGGGGCATCGAAGTCGGAATGCCGCGAAACTCATCCGAGTCAAAGCGTTACGCCTTTTGCGGAAGGAAGTGTGGTGTAGAACAAGTAGCAGAAGCATACATGCTCAAGAGGGATCACCCGAAATTCAAAGGCAACTGAATTTCGGCAACCGGGGCATCGAAGTCGGAATGCCGCGAAACTCATCCAGTCAAAGCGTTACGCCCTTTGCGGAAGGAAGTGTGGTGTAGAACAAGTAGCAGAAGCATACATGCTCAAGAGGGATCACCCGAAATTCAAAGGCAACTGAATTTCGGCAACCGGGGCATCGAAGTCGGAATGCCGCGAAACTCACCGAGTCAAAGCGTTTCGCCGTTTGCGGAAGGAAGTGTGGTGTAGAACAAGTAGCAGAAGCATACATGCTCAAGAGGGATCACCCGAAATTCAAAGGCAACTGAATTTCGGCAACCGGGGCATCGAAGTCGGAATGCCGCGAAACTCATCCAGTCAAAGCGTTACGCCCTTTGCGGAAGGAAGTGTGGTGTAGAACAAGTAGCAGAAGCATACATGCTCAAGAGGGATCACCCGAAATTCAAAGGCAACTGAATTTCGGCAACCGGGGCATCGAAGTCGGAATGCCGCGAAACTCACCGAGTCAAAGCGTTACGCCCTTTGCGGAAGGAAGTGTGGTGTAGAACAAGTAGCAGAAGCATACATGCTCAAGAGGGATCACCCGAAATTCAAAGGCAACTGAATTTCGGCAACCGGGGCATCGAAGTCGGAATGCCGCGAAACTCATCCAGTCAAAGCGTTACGCCCTTTGCGGAAGGAAGTGTGGTGTAGAACAAGTAGCAGAAGCATACATGCTCAAGAGGGATCACCCGAAATTCAAAGGCAACTGAATTTCGGCAACCGGGGCATCGAAGTCGGAATGCCGCGAAACTCACCGAGTCAAAGCGTTACGCCCTTTGCGGAAGGAAGTGTGGTGTAGAACAAGTAGCAGAAGCATACATGCTCAAGAGGGATCACCCGAAATTCAAAGGCAACTGAATTTCGGCAACCGGGGCATCGAAGTCGGAATGCCGCGAAACTCATCCAGTCAAAGCGTTACGCCCTTTGCGGAAGGAAGTGTGGTGTAGAACAAGTAGCAGAAGCATACATGCTCAAGAGGGATCACCCGAAATTCAAAGGCAACTGAATTTCGGCAACCGGGGCATCGAAGTCGGAATGCCGCGAAACTCACCGAGTCAAAGCGTTACGCCCTTTGCGGAAGGAAGTGTGGTGTAGAACAAGTAGCAGAAGCATACATGCTCAAGAGGGATCACCCGAAATTCAAAGGCAACTGAATTTCGGCAACCGGGGCATCGAAGTCGGAATGCCGCGAAACTCATCCAGTCAAAGCGTTACGCCCTTTGCGGAAGGAAGTGTGGTGTAGAACAAGTAGCAGAAGCATACATGCTCAAGAGGGATCACCCGAAATTCAAAGGCAACTGAATTTCGGCAACCGGGGCATCGAAGTCGGAATGCCGCGAAACTCACCGAGTCAAAGCGTTACGCCTTTGCGGAAGGAAGTGTGGTGTAGAACAAGTAGCAGAAGCATACATGCTCAAGAGGGATCACCCGAAATTCAAAGGCAACTGAATTTCGGCAACCGGGGCATCGAAGTCGGAATGCCGCGAAACTCACCGAGTCAAAGCGTTACGCCCTTTGCGGAAGGAAGTGTGGTGTAGAACAAGTAGCAGAAGCATACATGCTCAAGAGGGATCACCCGAAATTCAAAGGCAACTGAATTTCGGCAACCGGGGCATCGAAGTCGGAATGCCGCGAAACTCATCGAGTCAAAGCGTTACGCCTTTGCGGAAGGAAGTGTGGTGTAGAACAAGTAGCAGAAGCATACATGCTCAAGAGGGATCACCCGAAATTCAAAGGCAACTGAATTTCGGCAACCGGGGCATCGAAGTCGGAATGCCGCGAAACTCATCCGAGTCAAAGCGTTACGCCCTTTGCGGAAGGAAGTGTGGTGTAGAACAAGTAGCAGAAGCATACATGCTCAAGAGGGATCACCCGAAATTCAAAGGCAACTGAATTTCGGCAACCGGGGCATCGAAGTCGGAATGCCGCGAAACTCATCCGAGTCAAAGCGTTACGCCCTTTGCGGAAGGAAGTGTGGTGTAGAACAAGTAGCAGAAGCATACATGCTCAAGAGGGATCACCCGAAATTCAAAGGCAACTGAATTTCGGCAACCGGGGCATCGAAGTCGGAATGCCGCGAAACTCATCCGAGTCAAAGCGTTACGCCCTTTGCGGAAGGAAGTGTGGTGTAGAACAAGTAGCAGAAGCATACATGCTCAAGAGGGATCACCCGAAATTCAAAGGCAACTGAATTTCGGCAACCGGGGCATCGAAGTCGGAATGCCGCGAAACTCATCCGAGTCAAAGCGTTACGCCCTTTGCGGAAGGAAGTGTGGTGTAGAACAAGTAGCAGAAGCATACATGCTCAAGAGGGATCACCCGAAATTCAAAGGCAACTGAATTTCGGCAACCGGGGCATCGAAGTCGGAATGCCGCGAAACTCATCCGAGTCAAAGCGTTACGCCCTTTGCGGAAGGAAGTGTGGTGTAGAACAAGTAGCAGAAGCATACATGCTCAAGAGGGATCACCCGAAATTCAAAGGCAACTGAATTTCGGCAACCGGGGCATCGAAGTCGGAATGCCGCGAAACTCACCGAGTCAAAGCGTTACGCCCTTTGCGGAAGGAAGTGTGGTGTAGAACAAGTAGCAGAAGCATACATGCTCAAGAGGGATCACCCGAAATTCAAAGGCAACTGAATTTCGGCAACCGGGGCATCGAAGTCGGAATGCCGCGAAACTCATCCGAGTCAAAGCGTTACGCCCTTTGCGGAAGGAAGTGTGGTGTAGAACAAGTAGCAGAAGCATACATGCTCAAGAGGGATCACCCGAAATTCAAAGGCAACTGAATTTCGGCAACCGGGGCATCGAAGTCGGAATGCCGCGAAACTCATCGAGTCAAAGCGTTACGCCCTTTGCGGAAGGAAGTGTGGTGTAGAACAAGTAGCAGAAGCATACATGCTCAAGAGGGATCACCCGAAATTCAAAGGCAACTGAATTTCGGCAACCGGGGCATCGAAGTCGGAATGCCGCGAAACTCATCCGAGTCAAAGCGTTACGCCCTTTGCGGAAGGAAGTGTGGTGTAGAACAAGTAGCAGAAGCATACATGCTCAAGAGGGATCACCCGAAATTCAAAGGCAACTGAATTTCGGCAACCGGGGCATCGAAGTCGGAATGCCGCGAAACTCACCGAGTCAAAGCGTTACGCCTTTTGCGGAAGGAAGTGTGGTGTAGAACAAGTAGCAGAAGCATACATGCTCAAGAGGGATCACCCGAAATTCAAAGGCAACTGAATTTCGGCAACCGGGGCATCGAAGTCGGAATGCCGCGAAACTCATCGAGTCAAAGCGTTACGCCCTTTGCGGAAGGAAGTGTGGTGTAGAACAAGTAGCAGAAGCATACATGCTCAAGAGGGATCACCCGAAATTCAAAGGCAACTGAATTTCGGCAACCGGGGCATCGAAGTCGGAATGCCGCGAAACTCATCCAGTCAAAGCGTTACGCCCTTTGCGGAAGGAAGTGTGGTGTAGAACAAGTAGCAGAAGCATACATGCTCAAGAGGGATCACCCGAAATTCAAAGGCAACTGAATTTCGGCAACCGGGGCATCGAAGTCGGAATGCCGCGAAACTCATCCGAGTCAAAGCGTTACGCCCTTTGCGGAAGGAAGTGTGGTGTAGAACAAGTAGCAGAAGCATACATGCTCAAGAGGGATCACCCGAAATTCAAAGGCAACTGAATTTCGGCAACCGGGGCATCGAAGTCGGAATGCCGCGAAACTCATCCGAGTCAAAGCGTTACGCCTTTTGCGGAAGGAAGTGTGGTGTAGAACAAGTAGCAGAAGCATACATGCTCAAGAGGGATCACCCGAAATTCAAAGGCAACTGAATTTCGGCAACCGGGGCATCGAAGTCGGAATGCCGCGAAACTCACCGAGTCAAAGCGTTACGCCCTTTGCGGAAGGAAGTGTGGTGTAGAACAAGTAGCAGAAGCATACATGCTCAAGAGGGATCACCCGAAATTCAAAGGCAACTGAATTTCGGCAACCGGGGCATCGAAGTCGGAATGCCGCGAAACTCATCCGAGTCAAAGCGTTACGCCCTTTGCGGAAGGAAGTGTGGTGTAGAACAAGTAGCAGAAGCATACATGCTCAAGAGGGATCACCCGAAATTCAAAGGCAACTGAATTTCGGCAACCGGGGCATCGAAGTCGGAATGCCGCGAAACTCATCCGAGTCAAAGCGTTACGCCCTTTGCGGAAGGAAGTGTGGTGTAGAACAAGTAGCAGAAGCATACATGCTCAAGAGGGATCACCCGAAATTCAAAGGCAACTGAATTTCGGCAACCGGGGCATCGAAGTCGGAATGCCGCGAAACTCATCCGAGTCAAAGCGTTACGCCCTTTGCGGAAGGAAGTGTGGTGTAGAACAAGTAGCAGAAGCATACATGCTCAAGAGGGATCACCCGAAATTCAAAGGCAACTGAATTTCGGCAACCGGGGCATCGAAGTCGGAATGCCGCGAAACTCATCCGAGTCAAAGCGTTACGCCCTTTGCGGAAGGAAGTGTGGTGTAGAACAAGTAGCAGAAGCATACATGCTCAAGAGGGATCACCCGAAATTCAAAGGCAACTGAATTTCGGCAACCGGGGCATCGAAGTCGGAATGCCGCGAAACTCACCGAGTCAAAGCGTTACGCCCTTTGCGGAAGGAAGTGTGGTGTAGAACAAGTAGCAGAAGCATACATGCTCAAGAGGGATCACCCGAAATTCAAAGGCAACTGAATTTCGGCAACCGGGGCATCGAAGTCGGAATGCCGCGAAACTCATCCGAGTCAAAGCGTTACGCCCTTTGCGGAAGGAAGTGTGGTGTAGAACAAGTAGCAGAAGCATACATGCTCAAGAGGGATCACCCGAAATTCAAAGGCAACTGAATTTCGGCAACCGGGGCATCGAAGTCGGAATGCCGCGAAACTCATCGAGTCAAAGCGTTACGCCCTTTGCGGAAGGAAGTGTGGTGTAGAACAAGTAGCAGAAGCATACATGCTCAAGAGGGATCACCCGAAATTCAAAGGCAACTGAATTTCGGCAACCGGGGCATCGAAGTCGGAATGCCGCGAAACTCATCCGAGTCAAAGCGTTACGCCTTTGCGGAAGGAAGTGTGGTGTAGAACAAGTAGCAGAAGCATACATGCTCAAGAGGGATCACCCGAAATTCAAAGGCAACTGAATTTCGGCAACCGGGGCATCGAAGTCGGAATGCCGCGAAACTCATCGAGTCAAAGCGTTACGCCCTTTGCGGAAGGAAGTGTGGTGTAGAACAAGTAGCAGAAGCATACATGCTCAAGAGGGATCACCCGAAATTCAAAGGCAACTGAATTTCGGCAACCGGGGCATCGAAGTCGGAATGCCGCGAAACTCATCCGAGTCAAAGCGTTACGCCCTTTGCGGAAGGAAGTGTGGTGTAGAACAAGTAGCAGAAGCATACATGCTCAAGAGGGATCACCCGAAATTCAAAGGCAACTGAATTTCGGCAACCGGGGCATCGAAGTCGGAATGCCGCGAAACTCACCGAGTCAAAGCGTTTCGCCTTTGCGGAAGGAAGTGTGATGTAGAACAAGTAGCAGAAGCATACATGCTCAAGAGGGATCACCCGAAATTCAAAGGCAACTGAATTTCGGCAACCGGGGCATCGAAGTCGGAATGCCGCGAAACTCATCCAGTCAAAGCGTTACGCCCTTTGCGGAAGGAAGTGTGGTGTAGAACAAGTAGCAGAAGCATACATGCTCAAGAGGGATCACCCGAAATTCAAAGGCAACTGAATTTCGGCAACCGGGGCATCGAAGTCGGAATGCCGCGAAACTCATCCGAGTCAAAGCGTTACGCCCTTTGCGGAAGGAAGTGTGGTGTAGAACAAGTAGCAGAAGCATACATGCTCAAGAGGGATCACCCGAAATTCAAAGGCAACTGAATTTCGGCAACCGGGGCATCGAAGTCGGAATGCCGCGAAACTCACCGAGTCAAAGCGTTACGCCCTTTGCGGAAGGAAGTGTGGTGTAGAACAAGTAGCAGAAGCATACATGCTCAAGAGGGATCACCCGAAATTCAAAGGCAACTGAATTTCGGCAACCGGGGCATCGAAGTCGGAATGCCGCGAAACTCATCCAGTCAAAGCGTTACGCCCTTTGCGGAAGGAAGTGTGGTGTAGAACAAGTAGCAGAAGCATACATGCTCAAGAGGGATCACCCGAAATTCAAAGGCAACTGAATTTCGGCAACCGGGGCATCGAAGTCGGAATGCCGCGAAACTCAACCAGTCAAAGCGTTACGCCCTTTGCGGAAGGAAGTGTGGTGTAGAACAAGTAGCAGAAGCATACATGCTCAAGAGGGATCACCCGAAATTCAAAGGCAACTGAATTTCGGCAACCGGGGCATCGAAGTCGGAATGCCGCGAAACTCATCCGAGTCAAAGCGTTACGCCCTTTGCGGAAGGAAGTGTGGTGTAGAACAAGTAGCAGAAGCATACATGCTCAAGAGGGATCACCCGAAATTCAAAGGCAACTGAATTTCGGCAACCGGGGCATCGAAGTCGGAATGCCGCGAAACTCATCCGAGTCAAAGCGTTACGCCCTTTGCGGAAGGAAGTGTGGTGTAGAACAAGTAGCAGAAGCATACATGCTCAAGAGGGATCACCCGAAATTCAAAGGCAACTGAATTTCGGCAACCGGGGCATCGAAGTCGGAATGCCGCGAAACTCATCCGAGTCAAAGCGTTACGCCCTTTGCGGAAGGAAGTGTGGTGTAGAACAAGTAGCAGAAGCATACATGCTCAAGAGGGATCACCCGAAATTCAAAGGCAACTGAATTTCGGCAACCGGGGCATCGAAGTCGGAATGCCGCGAAACTCATCCGAGTCAAAGCGTTACGCCCTTTGCGGAAGGAAGTGTGGTGTAGAACAAGTAGCAGAAGCATACATGCTCAAGAGGGATCACCCGAAATTCAAAGGCAACTGAATTTCGGCAACCGGGGCATCGAAGTCGGAATGCCGCGAAACTCATCGAGTCAAAGCGTTACGCCCTTTGCGGAAGGAAGTGTGGTGTAGAACAAGTAGCAGAAGCATACATGCTCAAGAGGGATCACCCGAAATTCAAAGGCAACTGAATTTCGGCAACCGGGGCATCGAAGTCGGAATGCCGCGAAACTCATCCGAGTCAAAGCGTTACGCCCTTTGCGGAAGGAAGTGTGGTGTAGAACAAGTAGCAGAAGCATACATGCTCAAGAGGGATCACCCGAAATTCAAAGGCAACTGAATTTCGGCAACCGGGGCATCGAAGTCGGAATGCCGCGAAACTCATCCGAGTCAAAGCGTTACGCCCTTTGCGGAAGGAAGTGTGGTGTAGAACAAGTAGCAGAAGCATACATGCTCAAGAGGGATCACCCGAAATTCAAAGGCAACTGAATTTCGGCAACCGGGGCATCGAAGTCGGAATGCCGCGAAACTCAGCGAGTCAAAGCGTTACGCCCTTTGCGGAAGGAAGTGTGGTGTAGAACAAGTAGCAGAAGCATACATGCTCAAGAGGGATCACCCGAAATTCAAAGGCAACTGAATTTCGGCAACCGGGGCATCGAAGTCGGAATGCCGCGAAACTCATCCGAGTCAAAGCGTTACGCCCTTTGCGGAAGGAAGTGTGGTGTAGAACAAGTAGCAGAAGCATACATGCTCAAGAGGGATCACCCGAAATTCAAAGGCAACTGAATTTCGGCAACCGGGGCATCGAAGTCGGAATGCCGCGAAACTCATCCGAGTCAAAGCGTTACGCCCTTTGCGGAAGGAAGTGTGGTGTAGAACAAGTAGCAGAAGCATACATGCTCAAGAGGGATCACCCGAAATTCAAAGGCAACTGAATTTCGGCAACCGGGGCATCGAAGTCGGAATGCCGCGAAACTCATCCGAGTCAAAGCGTTACGCCCTTTGCGGAAGGAAGTGTGGTGTAGAACAAGTAGCAGAAGCATACATGCTCAAGAGGGATCACCCGAAATTCAAAGGCAACTGAATTTCGGCAACCGGGGCATCGAAGTCGGAATGCCGCGAAACTCATCGAGTCAAAGCGTTACGCCCTTTGCGGAAGGAAGTGTGGTGTAGAACAAGTAGCAGAAGCATACATGCTCAAGAGGGATCACCCGAAATTCAAAGGCAACTGAATTTCGGCAACCGGGGCATCGAAGTCGGAATGCCGCGAAACTCACCGAGTCAAAGCGTTACGCCCTTTGCGGAAGGAAGTGTGGTGTAGAACAAGTAGCAGAAGCATACATGCTCAAGAGGGATCACCCGAAATTCAAAGGCAACTGAATTTCGGCAACCGGGGCATCGAAGTCGGAATGCCGCGAAACTCATCGAGTCAAAGCGTTACGCCCTTTGCGGAAGGAAGTGTGGTGTAGAACAAGTAGCAGAAGCATACATGCTCAAGAGGGATCACCCGAAATTCAAAGGCAACTGAATTTCGGCAACCGGGGCATCGAAGTCGGAATGCCGCGAAACTCATCGAGTCAAAGCGTTACGCCCTTTGCGGAAGGAAGTGTGGTGTAGAACAAGTAGCAGAAGCATACATGCTCAAGAGGGATCACCCGAAATTCAAAGGCAACTGAATTTCGGCAACCGGGGCATCGAAGTCGGAATGCCGCGAAACTCATCCGAGTCAAAGCGTTACGCCCTTTGCGGAAGGAAGTGTGGTGTAGAACAAGTAGCAGAAGCATACATGCTCAAGAGGGATCACCCGAAATTCAAAGGCAACTGAATTTCGGCAACCGGGGCATCGAAGTCGGAATGCCGCGAAACTCATCCGAGTCAAAGCGTTACGCCCTTTGCGGAAGGAAGTGTGGTGTAGAACAAGTAGCAGAAGCATACATGCTCAAGAGGGATCACCCGAAATTCAAAGGCAACTGAATTTCGGCAACCAGGGCATCGAAGTCGGAATGCCGCGAAACTCACCGAGTCAAAGCGTTACGCCCTTTGCGGAAGGAAGTGTGGTGTAGAACAAGTAGCAGAAGCATACATGCTCAAGAGGGATCACCCGAAATTCAAAGGCAACTGAATTTCGGCAACCGGGGCATCGAAGTCGGAATGCCGCGAAACTCATCGAGTCAAAGCGTTACGCCCTTTGCGGAAGGAAGTGTGGTGTAGAACAAGTAGCAGAAGCATACATGCTCAAGAGGGATCACCCGAAATTCAAAGGCAACTGAATTTCGGCAACCGGGGCATCGAAGTCGGAATGCCGCGAAACTCATCCAGTCAAAGCGTTACGCCCTTTGCGGAAGGAAGTGTGGTGTAGAACAAGTAGCAGAAGCATACATGCTCAAGAGGGATCACCCGAAATTCAAAGGCAACTGAATTTCGGCAACCGGGGCATCGAAGTCGGAATGCCGCGAAACTCATCGAGTCAAAGCGTTACGCCCTTTGCGGAAGGAAGTGTGGTGTAGAACAAGTAGCAGAAGCATACATGCTCAAGAGGGATCACCCGAAATTCAAAGGCAACTGAATTTCGGCAACCGGGGCATCGAAGTCGGAATGCCGCGAAACTCATCGAGTCAAAGCGTTACGCCCTTTGCGGAAGGAAGTGTGGTGTAGAACAAGTAGCAGAAGCATACATGCTCAAGAGGGATCACCCGAAATTCAAAGGCAACTGAATTTCGGCAACCGGGGCATCGAAGTCGGAATGCCGCGAAACTCACCGAGTCAAAGCGTTTCGCCGTTTGCGGAAGGAAGTGTGATGTAGAACAAGTAGCAGAAGCATACATGCTCAAGAGGGATCACCCGAAATTCAAAGGCAACTGAATTTCGGCAACCGGGGCATCGAAGTCGGAATGCCGCGAAACTCATCGAGTCAAAGCGTTACGCCCTTTGCGGAAGGAAGTGTGGTGTAGAACAAGTAGCAGAAGCATACATGCTCAAGAGGGATCACCCGAAATTCAAAGGCAACTGAATTTCGGCAACCGGGGCATCGAAGTCGGAATGCCGCGAAACTCATCCGAGTCAAAGCGTTACGCCTTTGCGGAAGGAAGTGTGGTGTAGAACAAGTAGCAGAAGCATACATGCTCAAGAGGGATCACCCGAAATTCAAAGGCAACTGAATTTCGGCAACCGGGCATCGAAGTCGGAATGCCGCGAAACTCATCGAGTCAAAGCGTTACGCCCTTTGCGGAAGGAAGTGTGGTGTAGAACAAGTAGCAGAAGCATACATGCTCAAGAGGGATCACCCGAAATTCAAAGGCAACTGAATTTCGGCAACCGGGGCATCGAAGTCGGAATGCCGCGAAACTCATCCAGTCAAAGCGTTACGCCTTTTGCGGAAGGAAGTGTGGTGTAGAACAAGTAGCAGAAGCATACATGCTCAAGAGGGATCACCCGAAATTCAAAGGCAACTGAATTTCGGCAACCGGGGCATCGAAGTCGGAATGCCGCGAAACTCATCCAGTCAAAGCGTTACGCCCTTTGCGGAAGGAAGTGTGGTGTAGAACAAGTAGCAGAAGCATACATGCTCAAGAGGGATCACCCGAAATTCAAAGGCAACTGAATTTCGGCAACCGGGGCATCGAAGTCGGAATGCCGCGAAACTCATCCGAGTCAAAGCGTTACGCCCTTTGCGGAAGGAAGTGTGGTGTAGAACAAGTAGCAGAAGCATACATGCTCAAGAGGGATCACCCGAAATTCAAAGGCAACTGAATTTCGGCAACCGGGGCATCGAAGTCGGAATGCCGCGAAACTCATCCGAGTCAAAGCGTTACGCCCTTTGCGGAAGGAAGTGTGGTGTAGAACAAGTAGCAGAAGCATACATGCTCAAGAGGGATCACCCGAAATTCAAAGGCAACTGAATTTCGGCAACCGGGGCATCGAAGTCGGAATGCCGCGAAACTCATCCGAGTCAAAGCGTTACGCCTTTGCGGAAGGAAGTGTGGTGTAGAACAAGTAGCAGAAGCATACATGCTCAAGAGGGATCACCCGAAATTCAAAGGCAACTGAATTTCGGCAACCGGGGCATCGAAGTCGGAATGCCGCGAAACTCACCGAGTCAAAGCGTTACGCCCTTTGCGGAAGGAAGTGTGGTGTAGAACAAGTAGCAGAAGCATACATGCTCAAGAGGGATCACCCGAAATTCAAAGGCAACTGAATTTCGGCAACCGGGGCATCGAAGTCGGAATGCCGCGAAACTCATCGAGTCAAAGCGTTACGCCCTTTGCGGAAGGAAGTGTGGTGTAGAACAAGTAGCAGAAGCATACATGCTCAAGAGGGATCACCCGAAATTCAAAGGCAACTGAATTTCGGCAACCGGGGCATCGAAGTCGGAATGCCGCGAAACTCATCCGAGTCAAAGCGTTACGCCTTTGCGGAAGGAAGTGTGGTGTAGAACAAGTAGCAGAAGCATACATGCTCAAGAGGGATCACCCGAAATTCAAAGGCAACTGAATTTCGGCAACCGGGGCATCGAAGTCGGAATGCCGCGAAACTCACCGAGTCAAAGCGTTACGCCTTTTGCGGAAGGAAGTGTGGTGTAGAACAAGTAGCAGAAGCATACATGCTCAAGAGGGATCACCCGAAATTCAAAGGCAACTGAATTTCGGCAACCGGGGCATCGAAGTCGGAATGCCGCGAAACTCATCCGAGTCAAAGCGTTACGCCCTTTGCGGAAGGAAGTGTGGTGTAGAACAAGTAGCAGAAGCATACATGCTCAAGAGGGATCACCCGAAATTCAAAGGCAACTGAATTTCGGCAACCGGGGCATCGAAGTCGGAATGCCGCGAAACTCACCGAGTCAAAGCGTTACGCCCTTTGCGGAAGGAAGTGTGGTGTAGAACAAGTAGCAGAAGCATACATGCTCAAGAGGGATCACCCGAAATTCAAAGGCAACTGAATTTCGGCAACCGGGGCATCGAAGTCGGAATGCCGCGAAACTCACCGAGTCAAAGCGTTACGCCTTTTGCGGAAGGAAGTGTGGTGTAGAACAAGTAGCAGAAGCATACATGCTCAAGAGGGATCACCCGAAATTCAAAGGCAACTGAATTTCGGCAACCGGGGCATCGAAGTCGGAATGCCGCGAAACTCACCGAGTCAAAGCGTTACGCCCTTTGCGGAAGGAAGTGTGGTGTAGAACAAGTAGCAGAAGCATACATGCTCAAGAGGGATCACCCGAAATTCAAAGGCAACTGAATTTCGGCAACCGGGGCATCGAAGTCGGAATGCCGCGAAACTCACCGAGTCAAAGCGTTACGCCCTTTGCGGAAGGAAGTGTGGTGTAGAACAAGTAGCAGAAGCATACATGCTCAAGAGGGATCACCCGAAATTCAAAGGCAACTGAATTTCGGCAACCGGGGCATCGAAGTCGGAATGCCGCGAAACTCACCGAGTCAAAGCGTTACGCCTTTTGCGGAAGGAAGTGTGGTGTAGAACAAGTAGCAGAAGCATACATGCTCAAGAGGGATCACCCGAAATTCAAAGGCAACTGAATTTCGGCAACCGGGGCATCGAAGTCGGAATGCCGCGAAACTCATCGAGTCAAAGCGTTACGCCCTTTGCGGAAGGAAGTGTGGTGTAGAACAAGTAGCAGAAGCATACATGCTCAAGAGGGATCACCCGAAATTCAAAGGCAACTGAATTTCGGCAACCGGGGCATCGAAGTCGGAATGCCGCGAAACTCACCGAGTCAAAGCGTTACGCCTTTTGCGGAAGGAAGTGTGGTGTAGAACAAGTAGCAGAAGCATACATGCTCAAGAGGGATCACCCGAAATTCAAAGGCAACTGAATTTCGGCAACCGGGGCATCGAAGTCGGAATGCCGCGAAACTCATCGAGTCAAAGCGTTACGCCCTTTGCGGAAGGAAGTGTGGTGTAGAACAAGTAGCAGAAGCATACATGCTCAAGAGGGATCACCCGAAATTCAAAGGCAACTGAATTTCGGCAACCGGGGCATCGAAGTCGGAATGCCGCGAAACTCACCGAGTCAAAGCGTTACGCCTTTTGCGGAAGGAAGTGTGGTGTAGAACAAGTAGCAGAAGCATACATGCTCAAGAGGGATCACCCGAAATTCAAAGGCAACTGAATTTCGGCAACCGGGGCATCGAAGTCGGAATGCCGCGAAACTCATCGAGTCAAAGCGTTACGCCCTTTGCGGAAGGAAGTGTGGTGTAGAACAAGTAGCAGAAGCATACATGCTCAAGAGGGATCACCCGAAATTCAAAGGCAACTGAATTTCGGCAACCGGGGCATCGAAGTCGGAATGCCGCGAAACTCATCGAGTCAAAGCGTTACGCCCTTTGCGGAAGGAAGTGTGGTGTAGAACAAGTAGCAGAAGCATACATGCTCAAGAGGGATCACCCGAAATTCAAAGGCAACTGAATTTCGGCAACCGGGGCATCGAAGTCGGAATGCCGCGAAACTCAACGAGTCAAAGCGTTACGCCCTTTGCGGAAGGAAGTGTGGTGTAGAACAAGTAGCAGAAGCATACATGCTCAAGAGGGATCACCCGAAATTCAAAGGCAACTGAATTTCGGCAACCGGGGCATCGAAGTCGGAATGCCGCGAAACTCATCGAGTCAAAGCGTTACGCCCTTTGCGGAAGGAAGTGTGGTGTAGAACAAGTAGCAGAAGCATACATGCTCAAGAGGGATCACCCGAAATTCAAAGGCAACTGAATTTCGGCAACCGGGGCATCGAAGTCGGAATGCCGCGAAACTCATCGAGTCAAAGCGTTACGCCCTTTGCGGAAGGAAGTGTGGTGTAGAACAAGTAGCAGAAGCATACATGCTCAAGAGGGATCACCCGAAATTCAAAGGCAACTGAATTTCGGCAACCGGGGCATCGAAGTCGGAATGCCGCGAAACTCACCGAGTCAAAGCGTTACGCCTTTTGCGGAAGGAAGTGTGGTGTAGAACAAGTAGCAGAAGCATACATGCTCAAGAGGGATCACCCGAAATTCAAAGGCAACTGAATTTCGGCAACCGGGGCATCGAAGTCGGAATGCCGCGAAACTCATCGAGTCAAAGCGTTACGCCCTTTGCGGAAGGAAGTGTGGTGTAGAACAAGTAGCAGAAGCATACATGCTCAAGAGGGATCACCCGAAATTCAAAGGCAACTGAATTTCGGCAACCGGGGCATCGAAGTCGGAATGCCGCGAAACTCATCGAGTCAAAGCGTTACGCCCTTTGCGGAAGGAAGTGTGGTGTAGAACAAGTAGCAGAAGCATACATGCTCAAGAGGGATCACCCGAAATTCAAAGGCAACTGAATTTCGGCAACCGGGGCATCGAAGTCGGAATGCCGCGAAACTCACCGAGTCAAAGCGTTACGCCTTTTGCGGAAGGAAGTGTGGTGTAGAACAAGTAGCAGAAGCATACATGCTCAAGAGGGATCACCCGAAATTCAAAGGCAACTGAATTTCGGCAACCGGGGCATCGAAGTCGGAATGCCGCGAAACTCATCCGAGTCAAAGCGTTACGCCCTTTGCGGAAGGAAGTGTGGTGTAGAACAAGTAGCAGAAGCATACATGCTCAAGAGGGATCACCCGAAATTCAAAGGCAACTGAATTTCGGCAACCGGGGCATCGAAGTCGGAATGCCGCGAAACTCACCGAGTCAAAGCGTTACGCCCTTTGCGGAAGGAAGTGTGGTGTAGAACAAGTAGCAGAAGCATACATGCTCAAGAGGGATCACCCGAAATTCAAAGGCAACTGAATTTCGGCAACCGGGGCATCGAAGTCGGAATGCCGCGAAACTCACCGAGTCAAAGCGTTACGCCCTTTGCGGAAGGAAGTGTGGTGTAGAACAAGTAGCAGAAGCATACATGCTCAAGAGGGATCACCCGAAATTCAAAGGCAACTGAATTTCGGCAACCGGGGCATCGAAGTCGGAATGCCGCGAAACTCACCGAGTCAAAGCGTTACGCCCTTTGCGGAAGGAAGTGTGGTGTAGAACAAGTAGCAGAAGCATACATGCTCAAGAGGGATCACCCGAAATTCAAAGGCAACTGAATTTCGGCAACCGGGGCATCGAAGTCGGAATGCCGCGAAACTCACCGAGTCAAAGCGTTACGCCCTTTGCGGAAGGAAGTGTGGTGTAGAACAAGTAGCAGAAGCATACATGCTCAAGAGGGATCACCCGAAATTCAAAGGCAACTGAATTTCGGCAACCGGGGCATCGAAGTCGGAATGCCGCGAAACTCATCCAGTCAAAGCGTTACGCCTTTTGCGGAAGGAAGTGTGGTGTAGAACAAGTAGCAGAAGCATACATGCTCAAGAGGGATCACCCGAAATTCAAAGGCAACTGAATTTCGGCAACCGGGGCATCGAAGTCGGAATGCCGCGAAACTCACCGAGTCAAAGCGTTACGCCCTTTGCGGAAGGAAGTGTGGTGTAGAACAAGTAGCAGAAGCATACATGCTCAAGAGGGATCACCCGAAATTCAAAGGCAACTGAATTTCGGCAACCGGGGCATCGAAGTCGGAATGCCGCGAAACTCACCGAGTCAAAGCGTTACGCCCTTTGCGGAAGGAAGTGTGGTGTAGAACAAGTAGCAGAAGCATACATGCTCAAGAGGGATCACCCGAAATTCAAAGGCAACTGAATTTCGGCAACCGGGGCATCGAAGTCGGAATGCCGCGAAACTCACCGAGTCAAAGCGTTACGCCTTTTGCGGAAGGAAGTGTGGTGTAGAACAAGTAGCAGAAGCATACATGCTCAAGAGGGATCACCCGAAATTCAAAGGCAACTGAATTTCGGCAACCGGGGCATCGAAGTCGGAATGCCGCGAAACTCACCGAGTCAAAGCGTTACGCCTTTGCGGAAGGAAGTGTGGTGTAGAACAAGTAGCAGAAGCATACATGCTCAAGAGGGATCACCCGAAATTCAAAGGCAACTGAATTTCGGCAACCGGGGCATCGAAGTCGGAATGCCGCGAAACTCACCGAGTCAAAGCGTTACGCCTTTTGCGGAAGGAAGTGTGGTGTAGAACAAGTAGCAGAAGCATACATGCTCAAGAGGGATCACCCGAAATTCAAAGGCAACTGAATTTCGGCAACCGGGGCATCGAAGTCGGAATGCCGCGAAACTCACCGAGTCAAAGCGTTACGCCTTTTGCGGAAGGAAGTGTGGTGTAGAACAAGTAGCAGAAGCATACATGCTCAAGAGGGATCACCCGAAATTCAAAGGCAACTGAATTTCGGCAACCGGGGCATCGAAGTCGGAATGCCGCGAAACTCATCGAGTCAAAGCGTTACGCCCTTTGCGGAAGGAAGTGTGGTGTAGAACAAGTAGCAGAAGCATACATGCTCAAGAGGGATCACCCGAAATTCAAAGGCAACTGAATTTCGGCAACCGGGGCATCGAAGTCGGAATGCCGCGAAACTCACCGAGTCAAAGCGTTACGCTGTTTGCGGAAGGAAGTGTGGTGTAGAACAAGTAGCAGAAGCATACATGCTCAAGAGGGATCACCCGAAATTCAAAGGCAACTGAATTTCGGCAACCGGGGCATCGAAGTCGGAATGCCGCGAAACTCATCGAGTCAAAGCGTTACGCCCTTTGCGGAAGGAAGTGTGGTGTAGAACAAGTAGCAGAAGCATACATGCTCAAGAGGGATCACCCGAAATTCAAAGGCAACTGAATTTCGGCAACCGGGGCATCGAAGTCGGAATGCCGCGAAACTCATCGAGTCAAAGCGTTACGCCCTTTGCGGAAGGAAGTGTGGTGTAGAACAAGTAGCAGAAGCATACATGCTCAAGAGGGATCACCCGAAATTCAAAGGCAACTGAATTTCGGCAACCGGGGCATCGAAGTCGGAATGCCGCGAAACTCACCGAGTCAAAGCGTTACGCCTTTTGCGGAAGGAAGTGTGGTGTAGAACAAGTAGCAGAAGCATACATGCTCAAGAGGGATCACCCGAAATTCAAAGGCAACTGAATTTCGGCAACCGGGGCATCGAAGTCGGAATGCCGCGAAACTCATCGAGTCAAAGCGTTACGCCCTTTGCGGAAGGAAGTGTGGTGTAGAACAAGTAGCAGAAGCATACATGCTCAAGAGGGATCACCCGAAATTCAAAGGCAACTGAATTTCGGCAACCGGGGCATCGAAGTCGGAATGCCGCGAAACTCACCGAGTCAAAGCGTTACGCCCTTTGCGGAAGGAAGTGTGGTGTAGAACAAGTAGCAGAAGCATACATGCTCAAGAGGGATCACCCGAAATTCAAAGGCAACTGAATTTCGGCAACCGGGGCATCGAAGTCGGAATGCCGCGAAACTCACCGAGTCAAAGCGTTACGCCCTTTTGCGGAAGGAAGTGTGGTGTAGAACAAGTAGCAGAAGCATACATGCTCAAGAGGGATCACCCGAAATTCAAAGGCAACTGAATTTCGGCAACCGGGGCATCGAAGTCGGAATGCCGCGAAACTCACCGAGTCAAAGCGTTACGCCTTTTGCGGAAGGAAGTGTGGTGTAGAACAAGTAGCAGAAGCATACATGCTCAAGAGGGATCACCCGAAATTCAAAGGCAACTGAATTTCGGCAACCGGGGCATCGAAGTCGGAATGCCGCGAAACTCATCCGAGTCAAAGCGTTACGCCTTTTGCGGAAGGAAGTGTGGTGTAGAACAAGTAGCAGAAGCATACATGCTCAAGAGGGATCACCCGAAATTCAAAGGCAACTGAATTTCGGCAACCGGGGCATCGAAGTCGGAATGCCGCGAAACTCACCGAGTCAAAGCGTTACGCCTTTTGCGGAAGGAAGTGTGGTGTAGAACAAGTAGCAGAAGCATACATGCTCAAGAGGGATCACCCGAAATTCAAAGGCAACTGAATTTCGGCAACCGGGGCATCGAAGTCGGAATGCCGCGAAACTCATCGAGTCAAAGCGTTACGCCCTTTGCGGAAGGAAGTGTGGTGTAGAACAAGTAGCAGAAGCATACATGCTCAAGAGGGATCACCCGAAATTCAAAGGCAACTGAATTTCGGCAACCGGGGCATCGAAGTCGGAATGCCGCGAAACTCATCGAGTCAAAGCGTTACGCCCTTTGCGGAAGGAAGTGTGGTGTAGAACAAGTAGCAGAAGCATACATGCTCAAGAGGGATCACCCGAAATTCAAAGGCAACTGAATTTCGGCAACCGGGGCATCGAAGTCGGAATGCCGCGAAACTCACCGAGTCAAAGCGTTACGCCCTTTGCGGAAGGAAGTGTGGTGTAGAACAAGTAGCAGAAGCATACATGCTCAAGAGGGATCACCCGAAATTCAAAGGCAACTGAATTTCGGCAACCGGGGCATCGAAGTCGGAATGCCGCGAAACTCACCGAGTCAAAGCGTTACGCCTTTTGCGGAAGGAAGTGTGGTGTAGAACAAGTAGCAGAAGCATACATGCTCAAGAGGGATCACCCGAAATTCAAAGGCAACTGAATTTCGGCAACCGGGGCATCGAAGTCGGAATGCCGCGAAACTCACCGAGTCAAAGCGTTACGCCCTTTGCGGAAGGAAGTGTGGTGTAGAACAAGTAGCAGAAGCATACATGCTCAAGAGGGATCACCCGAAATTCAAAGGCAACTGAATTTCGGCAACCGGGGCATCGAAGTCGGAATGCCGCGAAACTCATCGAGTCAAAGCGTTACGCCCTTTGCGGAAGGAAGTGTGGTGTAGAACAAGTAGCAGAAGCATACATGCTCAAGAGGGATCACCCGAAATTCAAAGGCAACTGAATTTCGGCAACCGGGGCATCGAAGTCGGAATGCCGCGAAACTCACCGAGTCAAAGCGTTACGCCTTTTGCGGAAGGAAGTGTGGTGTAGAACAAGTAGCAGAAGCATACATGCTCAAGAGGGATCACCCGAAATTCAAAGGCAACTGAATTTCGGCAACCGGGGCATCGAAGTCGGAATGCCGCGAAACTCACCGAGTCAAAGCGTTACGCCTTTTGCGGAAGGAAGTGTGGTGTAGAACAAGTAGCAGAAGCATACATGCTCAAGAGGGATCACCCGAAATTCAAAGGCAACTGAATTTCGGCAACCGGGGCATCGAAGTCGGAATGCCGCGAAACTCATCGAGTCAAAGCGTTACGCCCTTTGCGGAAGGAAGTGTGGTGTAGAACAAGTAGCAGAAGCATACATGCTCAAGAGGGATCACCCGAAATTCAAAGGCAACTGAATTTCGGCAACCGGGGCATCGAAGTCGGAATGCCGCGAAACTCATCGAGTCAAAGCGTTACGCCCTTTGCGGAAGGAAGTGTGGTGTAGAACAAGTAGCAGAAGCATACATGCTCAAGAGGGATCACCCGAAATTCAAAGGCAACTGAATTTCGGCAACCGGGGCATCGAAGTCGGAATGCCGCGAAACTCACGAGTCAAAGCGTTACGCCCTTTGCGGAAGGAAGTGTGGTGTAGAACAAGTAGCAGAAGCATACATGCTCAAGAGGGATCACCCGAAATTCAAAGGCAACTGAATTTCGGCAACCGGGGCATCGAAGTCGGAATGCCGCGAAACTCACCGAGTCAAAGCGTTACGCCCTTTGCGGAAGGAAGTGTGGTGTAGAACAAGTAGCAGAAGCATACATGCTCAAGAGGGATCACCCGAAATTCAAAGGCAACTGAATTTCGGCAACCGGGGCATCGAAGTCGGAATGCCGCGAAACTCACCGAGTCAAAGCGTTACGCCCTTTGCGGAAGGAAGTGTGGTGTAGAACAAGTAGCAGAAGCATACATGCTCAAGAGGGATCACCCGAAATTCAAAGGCAACTGAATTTCGGCAACCGGGGCATCGAAGTCGGAATGCCGCGAAACTCATCGAGTCAAAGCGTTACGCCCTTTGCGGAAGGAAGTGTGGTGTAGAACAAGTAGCAGAAGCATACATGCTCAAGAGGGATCACCCGAAATTCAAAGGCAACTGAATTTCGGCAACCGGGGCATCGAAGTCGGAATGCCGCGAAACTCATCGAGTCAAAGCGTTACGCCCTTTGCGGAAGGAAGTGTGGTGTAGAACAAGTAGCAGAAGCATACATGCTCAAGAGGGATCACCCGAAATTCAAAGGCAACTGAATTTCGGCAACCGGGGCATCGAAGTCGGAATGCCGCGAAACTCACCGAGTCAAAGCGTTACGCCCTTTGCGGAAGGAAGTGTGGTGTAGAACAAGTAGCAGAAGCATACATGCTCAAGAGGGATCACCCGAAATTCAAAGGCAACTGAATTTCGGCAACCGGGGCATCGAAGTCGGAATGCCGCGAAACTCACCGAGTCAAAGCGTTACGCCTTTTGCGGAAGGAAGTGTGGTGTAGAACAAGTAGCAGAAGCATACATGCTCAAGAGGGATCACCCGAAATTCAAAGGCAACTGAATTTCGGCAACCGGGGCATCGAAGTCGGAATGCCGCGAAACTCAGCGAGTCAAAGCGTTACGCCCTTTGCGGAAGGAAGTGTGGTGTAGAACAAGTAGCAGAAGCATACATGCTCAAGAGGGATCACCCGAAATTCAAAGGCAACTGAATTTCGGCAACCGGGGCATCGAAGTCGGAATGCCGCGAAACTCATCGAGTCAAAGCGTTACGCCCTTTGCGGAAGGAAGTGTGGTGTAGAACAAGTAGCAGAAGCATACATGCTCAAGAGGGATCACCCGAAATTCAAAGGCAACTGAATTTCGGCAACCGGGGCATCGAAGTCGGAATGCCGCGAAACTCACCGAGTCAAAGCGTTTCGCCTTTGCGGAAGGAAGTGTGATGTAGAACAAGTAGCAGAAGCATACATGCTCAAGAGGGATCACCCGAAATTCAAAGGCAACTGAATTTCGGCAACCGGGGCATCGAAGTCGGAATGCCGCGAAACTCATCGAGTCAAAGCGTTACGCCCTTTGCGGAAGGAAGTGTGGTGTAGAACAAGTAGCAGAAGCATACATGCTCAAGAGGGATCACCCGAAATTCAAAGGCAACTGAATTTCGGCAACCGGGGCATCGAAGTCGGAATGCCGCGAAACTCACCGAGTCAAAGCGTTACGCCTTTTGCGGAAGGAAGTGTGGTGTAGAACAAGTAGCAGAAGCATACATGCTCAAGAGGGATCACCCGAAATTCAAAGGCAACTGAATTTCGGCAACCGGGGCATCGAAGTCGGAATGCCGCGAAACTCACCGAGTCAAAGCGTTACGCCTTTTGCGGAAGGAAGTGTGGTGTAGAACAAGTAGCAGAAGCATACATGCTCAAGAGGGATCACCCGAAATTCAAAGGCAACTGAATTTCGGCAACCGGGGCATCGAAGTCGGAATGCCGCGAAACTCATCGAGTCAAAGCGTTACGCCCTTTGCGGAAGGAAGTGTGGTGTAGAACAAGTAGCAGAAGCATACATGCTCAAGAGGGATCACCCGAAATTCAAAGGCAACTGAATTTCGGCAACCGGGCATCGAAGTCGGAATGCCGCGAAACTCACCGAGTCAAAGCGTTACGCCTTTTGCGGAAGGAAGTGTGGTGTAGAACAAGTAGCAGAAGCATACATGCTCAAGAGGGATCACCCGAAATTCAAAGGCAACTGAATTTCGGCAACCGGGGCATCGAAGTCGGAATGCCGCGAAACTCATCCGAGTCAAAGCGTTACGCCCTTTGCGGAAGGAAGTGTGGTGTAGAACAAGTAGCAGAAGCATACATGCTCAAGAGGGATCACCCGAAATTCAAAGGCAACTGAATTTCGGCAACCGGGGCATCGAAGTCGGAATGCCGCGAAACTCACCGAGTCAAAGCGTTTCGCCGTTTGCGGAAGGAAGTGTGATGTAGAACAAGTAGCAGAAGCATACATGCTCTAGAGGGATCACCCGAAATTCAAAGGCAACTGAATTTCGGCAACCGGGGCATCGAAGTCGGAATGCCGCGAAACTCACCGAGTCAAAGCGTTACGCCCTTTGCGGAAGGAAGTGTGGTGTAGAACAAGTAGCAGAAGCATACATGCTCAAGAGGGATCACCCGAAATTCAAAGGCAACAGAATTTCGGCAACCGGGGCATCGAAGTCGGAATGCCGCGAAACTCACCGAGTCAAAGCGTTCGCCGTTTGCGGAAGGAAGTGTGGTGTAGAACAAGTAGCAGAAGCATACATGCTCAAGAGGGATCACCCGAAATTCAAAGGCAACTGAATTTCGGCAACCGGGCATCGAAGTCGGAATGCCGCGAAACTCACGAGTCAAAGCGTTACGCCCTTTGCGGAAGGAAGTGTGGATGTAGAACAAGTAGCAGAAGCATACATGCTCAAGAGGGATCACCCGAAATTCAAAGGCAACTGAATTTCGGCAACCGGGGCATCGAAGTCGGAATGCCGCGAAACTCACCGAGTCAAAGCGTTACGCCTTTTGCGGAAGGAAGTGTGGTGTAGAACAAGTAGCAGAAGCATACATGCTCAAGAGGGATCACCCGAAATTCAAAGGCAACTGAATTTCGGCAACCGGGGCATCGAAGTCGGAATGCCGCGAAACTCACCGAGTCAAAGCGTTACGCCTTTTGCGGAAGGAAGTGTGGTGTAGAACAAGTAGCAGAAGCATACATGCTCAAGAGGGATCACCCGAAATTCAAAGGCAACTGAATTTCGGCAACCGGGGCATCGAAGTCGGAATGCCGCGAAACTCATCGAGTCAAAGCGTTACGCCCTTTTGCGGAAGGAAGTGTGGTGTAGAACAAGTAGCAGAAGCATACATGCTCAAGAGGGATCACCCGAAATTCAAAGGCAACTGAATTTCGGCAACCGGGGCATCGAAGTCGGAATGCCGCGAAACTCACCGAGTCAAAGCGTTACGCCATTTGCGGAAGGAAGTGTGGTGTAGAACAAGTAGCAGAAGCATACATGCTCAAGAGGGATCACCCGAAATTCAAAGGCAACTGAATTTCGGCAACCGGGGCATCGAAGTCGGAATGCCGCGAAACTCATCGAGTCAAAGCGTTACGCCCTTTGCGGAAGAAGTGTGATGTAGAACAAGTAGCAGAAGCATACATGCTCAAGAGGGATCACCCGAAATTCAAAGGCAACTGAATTTCGGCAACCGGGGCATCGAAGTCGGAATGCCGCGAAACTCACCGAGTCAAAGCGTTACGCCCTTTTGCGGAAGGAAGTGTGGTGTAGAACAAGTAGCAGAAGCATACATGCTCAAGAGGGATCACCCGAAATTCAAAGGCAACTGAATTTCGGCAACCGGGGCATCGAAGTCGGAATGCCGCGAAACTCACCGAGTCAAAGCGTTATCGCCTTTGCGGAAGGAAGTGTGATGTAGAACAAGTAGCAGAAGCATACATGCTCTAAGAGGGATCACCCGAAATTCAAAGGCGACTGAATTTCGGCAACCGGGGCATCGAAGTCGGAATGCCGCGAAACTCATCGAGTCAAAGCGTTACGCCCTTTGCGGAAGGAAGTGTGGTGTAGAACAAGTAGCAGAAGCATACATGCTCAAGAGGGATCACCCGAAATTCAAAGGCAACTGAATTTCGGCAACCGGGGCATCGAAGTCGGAATGCCGCGAAACTCATCGAGTCAAAGCGTTACGCCCTTTGCGGAAGGAAGTGTGGTGTAGAACAAGTAGCAGAAGCATACATGCTCAAGAGGGATCACCCGAAATTCAAAGGCAACTGAATTTCGGACAACCGGGGCATCGAAGAGTCCCCGGTACCTATTCCTGCCACGCCCGAATACTGGCCATAACCGAAGTCAAGTCGTTGTTTCACCGCCATTTGCAGAATTGAAGATGTGATGTAGAACCAAGTAGTAGCAAGAAGCATTACCTGCTCAAGAGGGATCACCCTGAAATTCAAAGGC
>JAAWWB010000403.1:0-35567 GCA_018804465.1 Populus tomentosa
TGACAAAGCAAGTTCGTGTACCTTTTTCCATTAAAACCTATCATGACGAGGTTTTATGTGATGTTGCACCAATGTCAGCTAGCCATTTGTTGCTGGGTCGTCCATGGCAGTTTGATAAGGATGTGACCTACAATGGACGAAAGAACACTTATTCTTTTATGCTGAATGGAAAGAAGTGAACTTGTTACCACTGAGTTCTCAACAAGTTAGAGAGGATCAGTTACGAAGCCAACAAAAGGAGGTGACATCACGAAAGGGGCTGTTGTTAGCCAAAAAAGGAGACATCAAACAAGCATTAGCCGCAACAGGGATTGTTTTCATGGTCTGGGCAAAGCAACTTACTTACAAGTAGAAGGATTGGACTCTACCAAGACAGATTAAGGAATTACTTGAAGAATTTAAAGATGGTTTCCAGATGAATTACCTAAAGGATTACCACCTATTCGTGGTATTGAGCATCAAATTGATTTGGTGCGGGAAGCTTCACTCCTAATAGCTAGCATACAGATGTAATCCAGAGGAAGCGAAAGAGATTCAAAGGCAGGTCGGTGAGCTCTTAGAGAAGGGCTATGTGCGAGAATCACTTAGTCCATGTTTCGTACCTACTTTGCTTGTTCCGAAGAAAGATGGTACCATGAGGATGTGTATGGACAGCCGTGCTATCAACAAAATAACAGTTAAGTATCGATTTTCTATACCCAGACTTGATGATTTGCTTGATGAGTTGCATGGTGCTGTATTGTTTTCTAAAGTTGATTTTCAAATCGTACTTGGATTACCAAGAACACAACGTGGGAAGGATTTAATAATGGTGGTGGTTGATCGATTCTCCAAAATGTCCCATTTCATTCCTTGTATGAAAACTGACGATGCAGTACATGTTGCTGATTTGTTCTTTCAAGAGATTGTTCGTTTGCATAGAATTCCTAAAAGCATTGTCTCTGATCGTGATACAAAGTTCTTAAGCCACTTTTGGAAGACTCTTTGGAGGAAACTTGGAACAAAGTTACTTTTCAGTACGGCATGTCATCCACAAACTGAGGTAGTAAACGGAACTTTATCTTCTTGTTACGAGCTGTTATACATAAGAATTTGAAGAGTTGGGATACTTGTTTGCCGATTGTGGAGTTTGCATATAATCGTAGTGTGCATGGGGCTACAAAATTTTCACCATTTGAGGTTGTCTATGGCTTTAATCCTTGTGTTCCTATTGATCTTGTTCATATTCCAATTGATGAGAGGACATCTATGGATGGAATTAGAAGGCAGAATTGATGAAGAAACTACATGAGCAGGTTCGACTACATATTGAGGAGGAAAACAACAAAGTATGCTAAACAAGCTAACAAGGGGCGAAAGATGGTCAGGTTTGAACCTGGAGATCTTGTTTGGATTCATATTAGCAAGGGCAGATTTCCAAGCAAACGTAAGTCCAAGTTGATGCCAAGAGCTGACGGTCCATTTCGTATTATAGAGAAGGTGAATGACAATGCGTATAAGGAGTTCGGAAAGGCGTCCAAACACGGGTCAACAGAGGCTGTACGGGTTTTGTTATTTACTTCCTTTTGACTTGTGGACTTCCTATTTGGCTATGATTCTTTTCCTAAAAGGATGCGACAGCTTATTTTGGGAATCTCCTAATTCTACAAAGATCTTTAATGGGCTGCAACATAGTTTCCAAGTGTGGCAAGGATTCATAAATGTTTCAGAATCCTTTTCTTGCAAGGATTCCTTATTCATCCTAGCTACAAAAAGGAAAGAAGATTTCAGAACTAATTCTACCTTCAGATTTGATTCTCCTAGCTTATATAGGACTTCTAAAGGGCTACAAATCTGATCCTATCATATTTAGGATATTAAATTCGGATTTATTTTCTTCTTAGTTTAGGGTATATTTATATTATTTGGGTTTAATTGTAAGTGGGCATCATATAAGTCCACATAAGGGGTCCATTAGGGTTTATTTTAGTTTGCAGTCACTATAACCATACATGTAAGAAGACAGTTCATATTAATAAAACTTCTTGTTTGCCGCACTTTGTGTGTGTGTGTTGGTGAGATAATCTCCCTTCCATGGTTCTCTAAAGAACTGAAAACGACTTATCGAAGAACAACTGTCTTCGTGGCGTCATCCTTATACTTCTCGTTCGCGAATCAATATTCGTTGGGTGGGGGTCTCCGTTTCCAATAGTGCTGGTGCCTATGTACAAGTTATCTTTGTGTCACACTCCTATCAAACCTGATTTACTTGGCTTTCCAGGAATTGGTGTCTTTGCGTGTGGGTTGCACGACACGTGATCACGAGGTTCGCATCATTTGGTATCGGAGCTTGGCTTCATTAATCAGGTTATATCCTTCTGAAATTTTCGTTTCTTTGTTGTTTCCGCAAAAAAAAAGAAATTCCTTAGTGTCCAATTTCTTCTTCTCTTGATTTGATATCATATCAAAAAAAAAAAAAAAAGTTATTTAGTTTGGTTCCTGACCAAAATATATCAGTTGCATTAAAACACAAAAAAAAAAAAGGAAGAAAAAAAAAACAAGAAAAAGTCATTTGTTTGTTTCTGCTGCAGAAAACTAAACAAAGGAAAATTTGATCAAATCAACTCAGAATGAGCTCAAATTTGATTATGTTATTACTGGGACCCTAATCACACCAAATATTGATTTTGGGGTCAAGTGGATATCGTTTGCTTTGGGTTTCAAATTCGGGTCTAATTAGGTTTGATTCATAACGTTTTTGCGTCAGTCTATCAAACCTTATCGTAAATTGCTAAAACTTTATATTCTGTCTATTTGGGTTGGTAGAGCGCTATATCTGAAATTTTAGCTCAATTGGACATCATTGACTTTAGGTTCCAGATCCGGACTTAACTCGTCGTAAACGAGTCTGTTTTGCGTCAACTTTTGAAAATTCACTTTCTTTCTGTTGTTTTCGTTTCTTGCAGTTTATTTTCATCACATCCAACATATCTGGGTGTTGTTTCATTGTTTTTCATATCTTGTTTCTGTTTTTTATTCGAGTCTTCAGTTTCGTTCATATTTCGGATAGACTCGCTTGCTACTCGCGGGACTATCATCGCAGTTTTGTTTTGCTTGTTTTTATTGCTTCTTGAGTCATATATATATATATATATATATATATATTTGGATTGCGCTGCCATGTTGGATTTATTTGGTGTTGGTTTCAGTTTCGCAAGAACCGTAAGAAGGTGAGACGAGAGGTGTGAGGACATTCAGAGTGTTTGAGTGAAACACGAGCGACGTGAGGATATATTTTTTTTTTCACTAACCAATTTTTGCAGGTAAATATCATGTCATAACAAAACAACACACCGCGCCCTCCCGATGTAGAGCTTAAATTCCAAATGCAAGCCATGACGAAGATGATGGAGAGAATGAATTTCACGACGGGGAACGTGTGTGACAGACTTGAGAAGGTGGCAATACATGGTAACATGGCTGGAACATGTACCCAAGATGTGAGGAAGGGTGGTGCTGAATTGAAATCAAACCATGGCAGTGGGGCTGAAAGGCCAAAGTGGGATGATTATGAGGAGGACGTTGATGATAATGGTGATGGTGGTTTTAAGGATGAGACCATAGGCTATCGGGAAGCTTTTCGGCAGCCTAGAAACCAAAGGGATTTCATGTATTTTGATGAGTTGTTATGGCAAAAGAGAAGGAGGATTCAAAAGGAGAGGTGGTATCAAAGGGACAGAAATAAAGAGATTTGTGTTCTAAAAAAAGAATCCAAGAGTCTATCTCGTATTCTCGGGGAGATGAAGCAAGAACTTGATGTGTTAACGGCAGCAGTCAATGCGCAGCAAGCTTTTTTTTTTTTTGGTAAGCAATGCGCAGCAAGCTTCAAAAAGAGAGGAGAAAAAAGTTGCAATGAAGAAATACGAAAGACAATGGGTGCTACTTTCATCCAAAGTTGTTGGCGACGATTGTTGGCAAGAAAAGAATTCCAAAAGCTTCAAAATGAGGCTAAGGAATTGTCCATTCAACTTGTTGGTGATTCGAGGACGAATCATCTTGAAGAGAGAGGGAATGATACGATCCAGCGAAGGTCAAATTCGGATTTTGACGTAAAATGCGCAACTATCCAGTTTTACGGAAATAGTCATAATTCTCAATCCCACCGTTGGATCGGGCTGAAATTTTACGTGGAGGCTCCTGACATGTTTCGTACCTTGGGTTAAAATATCATGTCAATTGGAGTTCGGAAAGGCGTCCAAACACGGGTCAACAGAGGCTGTACGGGTTTTGTTATTTACTTCCTTTTGACTTGTGGACTTCCTATTTGGCTATGATTCTTTTCCTAAAAGGATGCGGCAGCTTATTTTGGGAATCTCCTAATTCTACAAAGATCTTTAATGGGCTGCAACATAGTTTCCAAGTGTGGCAAGGATTCATAAATGTTTCAGAATCCTTTTCTTGCAAGGATTCCTTATTCATCCTAGCTACAAAAAGGAAAGAAGATTTCAGAACTAATTCTACCTTCAGATTTGATTCTCCTAGCTTATATAGGACTTCTAAAGGGCTACAAATCTGATCCTATCATATTTAGGATATTAAATTCGGATTTATTTTCTTCTTAGTTTAGGGTATATTTATATTATTTGGGTTTAATTGTAAGTGGGCATCATATAAGTCCACATAAGGGGTCCATTAGGGTGTATTTTAGTTTGCAGTCACCATAACCATACATGTAAGAAGACAGTTCATATTAATAAAACTTCTTGTTTGCCGCACTTTGTGTGTGTGTGTTGGTGAGATAATCTCCCTTCCATGGTTCTCTAAAGAACTGAAAACGACTTATCGAAGAACAACTGTCTTCGTGGCGTCATCCTTATACTTCTCGTTCGCGAATCAATATTCGTTGGGTGGGGGTCTCCGTTTCCAATAGTGCTGGTGCCTATGTACAAGTTATCTTTGTGTCACACTCCTATCAAACCTGATTTACTTGGCTTTCCAGGAATTGGTGTCTTTGCGTGTGGGTTGCACGACCACGTGATCACGAGGTTCACATCATTTGGTATCGGAGCTTGGCTTCATTAATCAGGTTATATCCTTCTGAAATTTTCGTTTCTTGTTGTTTCCGCAAAAAAAAAAAGAAATTCCTTAGTGTCCAATTTCTTCTTCTCTTCTTTTCTTCTTCTCGGCTTACCAAAAAAAAAATTTCTTCTTCTCTTGATTTGATATCATATCAAAAAAAAAAAAAAGTTATTTAGTTTGGTTCCTGACCAAAATATATCAGTTGCATTAAAACACAAGAAAAAAAAAAACAAAGAAAAAGTCATTTGTTTGTTTCTGCTGCAGAAAACTAAACAAAGGAAAATTTGATCAAATCAACTCAGAATGAGCTCAAATTTGATTATGTTATTACTGGGACCCTAATCACACCAAATATTGATTTTGGGGTCAATTGGATATCGTTTGCTTTGGGTTTCAAATTCGGGTCTAATTAGGTTTGATTCATAACGTTTTTGCGTCAGTCTATCAAACCTTATCGTAAATTGCTCAAACTTTATATTCTGTCTATTTGGGTTGGTAGAGCGCTATATCTGAAATTTTAGCTCAATTGGACATCATTGACTTTAGGTTCCAGATCCGGACTTAACTCGTCGTAAACGAGTCTGTTTTGCGTCAACTTTTGAAATTCACTTTCTTTCTGTTGTTTTCGTTTCTTGCAGTTTATTTTCATCACATCCAACATATCTGGGTGTTGTTTCATTGTTTTTCATATCTTGTTTCTGTTTTTTATTCGAGTCTTCAGTTTCGTTCATATTTCGGATAGACTCGCTAGCTACTCGCGGGACTATCATCGCAGTTTTGTTTTGCTTGTTTTTATTGCTTCTTGAGTCATATATATATATATATATATATATATATATATATATATTTGGATTGCGCTGCCAAGTGGATTTATTTGGTGTTGGTTTCAGTTTCGCAAGAACCGTAAGAAGGTGAGACGAGAGGTGTGAGCGTGTGAGGACATTCAGAGTGTTTGAGTGAAACACGAGCGACGTGAGGATATATTTTTTTTTTCACTAACCAATTTTTGCAGGTAAATATCATGTCATAACAAAACAACACACCGCGCCCTCCCGATGTAGAGCTTAATTCCAAATGCAAGCCATGACGAAGATGATGGAGAGAATGAATTTCACGATGGGGAACGTGTGTGACAGACTTGAGAAGGTGGCAATACATGGTAACATGGCTGGAACATGTACCCAAGATGTGAGGAAGGGTGGTGCTGAATTGAAATCAAACCATGGCAGTGGGGCTGAAAGGCCAAAGTGGGATGATTATGAGGAGGACGTTGATGATAATGGTGATGGTGGTTTTAAGGATGAGACCATAGGCTATCGGGAAGCTTTTCGGCAGCCTAGAAACCAAAGGGATTTCATGTATTTTGATGAGTTGTTATGGCAAAAGAGAAGGAGGATTCAAAAGGAGAGGTGGTATCAAAGGGACAGAAATAAAGAGATTGGTGTTCTACAAAAAGAATCCAAGAGTCTATCCCGTATTCTCGGGGAGATGAAGCAAGAACTTGATGTGTTAACGGCAGCAGTCAATGCGCAGCAAGCTTTTTTTTTTTTTTGGTAAGCAATGCACAGCAAGCTTCAAAAAGAGAGGAGAAAAAACGTTGCAATGAAGAAATACGAAAGACAATGGGTGCTACTTTCATCCAAAGTTGTTGGCGACGATTGTTGGCAAGAAAAGAATTCCAAAAGCTTCAAAATGAGGCTAAGGAATTGTCCATTCAACTTGTTGGTGATTCGAGGACGAATCATCTTGAAGAGAGAGGGAATGATACGATCCAGCGAAGGTCAAATTCGGATTTTGACGTAAAATGCGCAACTATCCAGTTTTACGGAAATAGTCATAATTCTCAATCCCACCGTTGGATCGGGCTGAAATTTTACGTGGAGGCTCCTGACATGTTTTCGTACCTTGGGTTAAAATATCATGTCAATTGGAGTTCGGAAAGGCGTCCAAACACGGGTCAACAGAGGCTGTACGGGTTTTGTTATTTTTTTTTTTTTGGGTGCGATCATACCAGCACTAATGCACCGGATCCCATCAGAACTCCGCAGTTAAACATGCTTGGGCGAGAGTAGTACTAGGATGGGTTTTGTTATTTACTTCCTTTTGACTTGTGGACTTCCTATTTGGCTATGATTCTTTTCCTAAAAGGATGCGGCAGCTTATTTTGGGAATCTCCTAATTCTACAAAGATCTTTAATGGGCTGCAACATAGTTTCCAAGTGTGGCAAGGATTCATAAATGTTTCAGAATCCTTTTCTTGCAAGGATTCCTTATTCATCCTAGCTACAAAAAGGAAAGAAGATTTCAGAACTAATTCTACCTTCAGATTTGATTCTCCTAGCTTATATAGGACTTCTAAAGGGCTACAAATCTGATCCTATCATATTTAGGATATTAAATTCGGATTTATTTTCTTCTTAGTTTAGGGTATATTTATATTATTTGGGTTTAATTGTAAGTGGGCATCATATAAGTCCACATAAGGGGTCCATTAGGGTGTATTTTAGTTTGCAGTCACCATAACCATACATGTAAGAAGACAGTTCATATTAATAAAACTTCTTGTTTGCCGCACTTTGTGTGTGTGTGTTGGTGAGATAATCTCCCTTCCATGGTTCTCTAAAGAACTGAAAACGACTTATCGAAGAACAACTGTCTTCGTGGCGTCATCCTTATACTTCTCGTTCGCGAATCAATATTCGTTGGGTGGGGGTCTCCGTTTCCAATAGTGCTGGTGCCTATGTACAAGTTATCTTTGTGTCACACTCCTATCAAACCTGATTTACTTGGCTTTCCAGGAATTGGTGTCTTTGCGTGTGGGTTGCACGACCACGTGATCACGAGGTTCACATCATTTGGTATCGGAGCTTGGCTTCATTAATCAGGTTATATCCTTCTGAAATTTTCGTTTCTTGTTGTTTCCGCAAAAAAAAAAGAAATTCCTTAGTGTCCAATTTCTTCTTCTCTTCTTTTCTTCTTCTCGGCTTACCAAAAAAAAAAATTTCTTCTTCTCTTGATTTGATATCATATCAAAAAAAAAAAAAAGTTATTTAGTTTGGTTCCTGACCAAAATATATCAGTTGCATTAAAACACAAGAAAAAAAAAAACAAAGAAAAAGTCATTTGTTTGTTTCTGCTGCAGAAAACTAAACAAAGGAAAATTTGATCAAATCAACTCAGAATGAGCTCAAATTTGATTATGTTATTACTGGGACCCTAATCACACCAAATATTGATTTTGGGGTCAATTGGATATCGTTTGCTTTGGGTTTCAAATTCGGGTCTAATTAGGTTTGATTCATAACGTTTTTGCGTCAGTCTATCAAACCTTATCGTAAATTGCTCAAACTTTATATTCTGTCTATTTGGGTTGGTAGAGCGCTATATCTGAAATTTTAGCTCAATTGGACATCATTGACTTTAGGTTCCAGATCCGGACTTAACTCGTCGTAAACGAGTCTGTTTTGCGTCAACTTTTGAAATTCACTTTCTTTCTGTTGTTTCGTTTCTTGCAGTTTATTTTCATCACATCCAACATATCTGGGTGTTGTTTCATTGTTTTTCATATCTTGTTTCTGTTTTTTATTCGAGTCTTCAGTTTCGTTCATATTTCGGATAGACTCGCTAGCTACTCGCGGGACTATCATCGCAGTTTTGTTTTGCTTGTTTTTATTGCTTCTTGAGTCATATATATATATATATATATATATATATATATTTGGATTGCGCTGCCAAGTTGGATTTATTTGGTGTTGGTTTCAGTTTCGCAAGAACCGTAAGAAGGTGAGACGAGAGGTGTGAGCGTGTGAGGACATTCAGAGTGTTTGAGTGAAACACGAGCGACGTGAGGATATATTTTTTTTTTCACTAACCAATTTTTGCAGGTAAATATCATGTCATAACAAAACAACACACCGCGCCCTCCCGATGTAGAGCTTAAATTCCAAATGCAAGCCATGACGAAGATGATGGAGAGAATGAATTTCACGATGGGGAACGTGTGTGACAGACTTGAGAAGGTGGCAATACATGGTAACATGGCTGGAACATGTACCCAAGATGTGAGGAAGGGTGGTGCTGAATTGAAATCAAACCATGGCAGTGGGGCTGAAAGGCCAAAGTGGGATGATTATGAGGAGGACGTTGATGATAATGGTGATGGTGGTTTTAAGGATGAGACCATAGGCTATCGGGAAGCTTTTCGGCAGCCTAGAAACCAAAGGGATTTCATGTATTTTGATGAGTTGTTATGGCAAAAGAGAAGGAGGATTCAAAAGGAGAGGTGGTATCAAAGGGACAGAAATAAAGAGATTGGTGTTCTACAAAAAGAATCCAAGAGTCTATCCCGTATTCTCGGGGAGATGAAGCAAGAACTTGATGTGTTAACGGCAGCAGTCAATGCGCAGCAAGCTTTTTTTTTTTTTTGGTAAGCAATGCGCCGCGAGCTTCAGAAGGAGAGGAGAAAAAACGTTGCAATGATGAAATACGAAATGGAACGGCTGCTACTTTCATCCGAAGTTGTTGGCGACGATTGTTGGCAAGAAAAGAATTCCAAAGCTTCAAAATGAGGCTAAGGAATTGTCCATTCAACTTGTTGGTGATTCGAGGACGAATCATCTTGAAGAGAGAGGAATGATACGATCCAGCGAAGGTCAAATTCGGATTTTGACGTAAAATGCGCAACTATCCAGTTTTACGGAAATAGTCATAATTCTCAATCCCACCGTTGGATCGGGCTGAAATTTTACGTGGAGGCTCCTGACATGTTTTCGTACCTTGGGTTAAAATATCATGTCAATTGGAGTTCGGAAAGGCGTCCAAACACGGGTCAACAGAGGCTGTACGGGTTTTGTTATTTTTTTTTTTTGGGTGCGATCATACCAGCACTAATGCACCGGATCCCATCAGAACTCCGCAGTTAAACATGCTTGGGCGAGAGTAGTACTAGGATGGGTTTTGTTATTTACTTCCTTTTGACTTGTGGACTTCCTATTTGGCTATGATTCTTTTCCTAAAAGGATGCGGCAGCTTATTTTGGGAATCTCCTAATTCTACAAAGATCTTTAATGGGCTGCAACATAGTTTCCAAGTGTGGCAAGGATTCATAAATGTTTCAGAATCCTTTTCTTGCAAGGATTCCTTATTCATCCTAGCTACAAAAAGGAAAGAAGATTTCAGAACTAATTCTACCTTCAGATTTGATTCTCCTAGCTTATATAGGACTTCTAAAGGGCTACAAATCTGATCCTATCATATTTAGGATATTAAATTCGGATTTATTTTCTTCTTAGTTTAGGGTATATTTATATTATTTGGGTTTAATTGTAAGTGGGCATCATATAAGTCCACATAAGGGGTCCATTAGGGTGTATTTTAGTTTGCAGTCACCATAACCATACATGTAAGAAGACAGTTCATATTAATAAAACTTCTTGTTTGCCGCACTTTGTGTGTGTGTGTTGGTGAGATAATCTCCCTTCCATGGTTCTCTAAAGAACTGAAAACGACTTATCGAAGAACAACTGTCTTCGTGGCGTCATCCTTATACTTCTCGTTCGCGAATCAATATTCGTTGGGTGGGGGTCTCCGTTTCCAATAGTGCTGGTGCCTATGTACAAGTTATCTTTGTGTCACACTCCTATCAAACCTGATTTACTTGGCTTTCCAGGAATTGGTGTCTTTGCGTGTGGGTTGCACGACCACGTGATCACGAGGTTCACATCATTTGGTATCGGAGCTTGGCTTCATTAATCAGGTTATATCCTTCTGAAATTTTCGTTTCTTGTTGTTTCCGCAAAAAAAAAAAGAAATTCCTTAGTGTCCAATTTCTTCTTCTCTTCTTTTCTTCTTCTCGGCTTACCAAAAAAAAAAATTTCTTCTTCTCTTGATTTGATATCATATCAAAAAAAAAAAAAAAAGTTATTTAGTTTGGTTCCTGACCAAAATATATCAGTTGCATTAAAACACAAGAAAAAAAAAAACAAAGAAAAAGTCATTTGTTTGTTTCTGCTGCAGAAAACTAAACAAAGGAAAATTTGATCAAATCAACTCAGAATGAGCTCAAATTTGATTATGTTATTACTGGGACCCTAATCACACCAAATATTGATTTTGGGGTCAATTGGATATCGTTTGCTTTGGGTTTCAAATTCGGGTCTAATTAGGTTTGATTCATAACGTTTTTGCGTCAGTCTATCAAACCTTATCGTAAATTGCTCAAACTTTATATTCTGTCTATTTGGGTTGGTAGAGCGCTATATCTGAAATTTTAGCTCAATTGGACATCATTTACTTTAGGTTCCAGATCCGGACTTAACTCGTCGTAAACGAGTCTGTTTTGCGTCAACTTTTGAAATTCACTTTCTTTCTGTTGTTTTCGTTTCTTGCAGTTTATTTTCATCACATCCAACATATCTGGGTGTTGTTTCATTGTTTTTCATATCTTGTTTCTGTTTTTTATTCGAGTCTTCAGTTTCGTTCATATTTCGGATAGACTCGCTAGCTACTCGCGGGACTATCATCGCAGTTTTGTTTTGCTTGTTTTTATTGCTTCTTGAGTCATATATATATATATATATATATATATATTTGGATTGCGCTGCCAAGTTGGATTTATTTGGTGTTGGTTTCAGTTTCGCAAGAACCGTAAGAAGGTGAGACGAGAGGTGTGAGCGTGTGAGGACATTCAGAGTGTTTGAGTGAAACACGAGCGACGTGAGGATATATTTTTTTTTTCACTAACCAATTTTTGCAGGTAAATATCATGTCATAACAAAACAACACACCGCGCCCTCCCGATGTAGAGCTTAAATTCCAAATGCAAGCCATGACGAAGATGATGGAGAGAATGAATTTCACGATGGGGAACGTGTGTGACAGACTTGAGAAGGTGGCAATACATGGTAACATGGCTGGAACATGTACCCAAGATGTGAGGAAGGGTGGTGCTGAATTGAAATCAAACCATGGCAGTGGGGCTGAAAGGCCAAAGTGGGATGATTATGAGGAGGACGTTGATGATAATGGTGATGGTGGTTTTAAGGATGAGACCATAGGCTATCGGGAAGCTTTTCGGCAGCCTAGAAACCAAAGGGATTTCATGTATTTTGATGAGTTGTTATGGCAAAAGAGAAGGAGGATTCAAAAGGAGAGGTGGTATCAAAGGGACAGAAATAAAGAGATTGGTGTTCTACAAAAAGAATCCAAGAGTCTATCCCGTATTCTCGGGGAGATGAAGCAAGAACTTGATGTGTTAACGGCAGCAGTCAATGCGCAGCAAGCTTTTTTTTTTTTTTGGTAAGCAATGCGCAGCAAGCTTCAAAAAGAGAGGAGAAAAAACGTTGCAATGAAGAAATACGAAAGACAATGGGTGCTACTTTCATCCAAAGTTGTTGGCGACGATTGTTGGCAAGAAAAGAATTCCAAAAGCTTCAAAATGAGGCTAAGGAATTGTCCATTCAACTTGTTGGTGATTCGAGGACGAATCATCTTGAAGAGAGAGGGAATGATACGATCCAGCGAAGGTCAAATTCGGATTTTGACGTAAAATGCGCAACTATCCAGTTTTACGGAAATAGTCATAATTCTCAATCCCACCGTTGGATCGGGCTGAAATTTTACGTGGAGGCTCCTGACATGTTTTCGTACCTTGGGTTAAAATATCATGTCAATTGGAGTTCGGAAAGGCGTCCAAACACGGGTCAACAGAGGCTGTACGGGTTTTGTTATTTTTTTTTTTTGGGTGCGATCATACCAGCACTAATGCACCTGATCCCATCAGAACTCCGCAGTTAAACATGCTTGGGCGAGAGTAGTACTAGGATGGGTTTTGTTATTTACTTCCTTTTGACTTGTGGACTTCCTATTTCTTCTTCTCTTGATTTGATATCATATGGTGGTGCTGAAGTGTCCAATTTCTTCTTCTCTTGATTTGATATCATATCAAAAAAAAAAAAAAAGTTATTTAGTTTGGTTCCTGACCAAAATATATCAGTTGCATTAAAACACAAGAAAAAAAAAAGGAAGAAAAAAAAAAACAAAGAAAAAGTCATTTGTTTTTTTTTTTTTTTGGTAAGCTGACTTATGTATTAAAAGAAAATGATACAAAGAATATAATGGGCATACCCAAGATTTACAATGAGGACAGAAACGAAAACCAACAAATGGCTACAGACTAGCCACAACAAAACAAAAACTTGGACCAACTAGATATGCTAGGGGTTCAAAAACAACCAGCTAAACATCAAATTAAGAGTCCATGTTATTGACCCTCCAAAGTCTTTGGATCCTTATGTTTTCATCTGTTTGTTGAACATTCCTCATCAAAACAAGCTTATCGCGAATGATACATTCGATTTGATCAAAAACCAAATTCGAAGCTTTAGACACATCTGCAAAGATCCTTGCATTCCGTTCTTGCCAGATACAATACACTGTAGCTGCGAAACCCAGTTTACGAGAAAAGTTGACGAAACTTTTTCCATGCCAAGAGACAGTGGCCAATCGAATCCATTCATCCAAGCTTTTTGTCATTCTTGGAATGTCGCATCTATCACAAACATTCCACCATAATGCTTTCGCAAAGGAGCATTCGAAGAACAAGTGGTTGTGATCTTCATTATTGCAGAGACAGAGTGAGCACCTATTGGGACCATGAATACCAAACCGATGAAGTCTATCCTGCGTTGAGAGTTTCCGTTGGATAGCCACCCAAAGAAGAAATGCATGTCTTGGGACAGCATTCTTGAACCACACGATGTCATGCCAATCAACCATTTGATGATGAATTCTTAGTTGTTCCCAAGCTACTTTGACTGAGAAACTCTGATTTGGCGAATCCAACCAAACAATCTCATCCTTTTGCCCCTTAGGAGTAGAGGTGGAAGGAATAGCTTCTAAAATGGGGTGCCAGCCAATAGCATGAGTGATAGGAATTCTCCATTCTAAGTTATTAATCAGCACGTTCACTCTCGCGTTGTGTTCCATACCTGAATCATAGATGAAACGTTCACCGTAGGTATCAGCGAGCGGGCTGTGAGGATGCCAATTGTCAAACCATAGAGAGGTTGTCATTCCATCTCCGATGACGTGCTTCATCTTCGGCCATGCTAAGGATCTGAGCTTTAGAATCTTTCCCCAAGCCCAAGAGCAGCTTCCTGGCGCCTTGATTGTCCAGAAATTCCTACCTCGCAAGAGATTGGATCTGATCCAAGTAGACCAGATTGAGCCATCTGAGTCATTGCACAAGTTCCAAATATGTTTCAACAAGGCAACAGAATGTCGTGGTATCATAGTACCCTCCCAGAATGTCAAGCTTCAATTGATTCGAAGCTGGTTTGCTAATGTTTCGCATTAATAGTAGTGTTTCTGCGGAAGAATTGAAACTAGAATGAAAACCTCACGCCAACTACATCAGAATAAGTCCAAATTTGACCAAACCATCTCCAAATGACCTCAAATTCAACATTTAGCATTACAACACTATGAACACACAAAATGTCAATTTATAGATCGTTCTCTTATGTCTTGGTACCCAAAACCCTCTGCGGCCGAAATGAACCACCAAACAATTCGTCCCTAAGCCGAAATCAAAACTAGCCCAAATTTAACTTACGGCGCGATCCCATCCGCAATACACAGAATGTGAAGTTTCAATTGATTCGAAGCTGGTTTGCTTATTTTTCGCACTAATAGTAGTGTTTCTGCGGAAGAATTGCAACTAGAATGAAAACCTCACGCAAACTACATCAGAATAAGTCCAAATTTGACAAAACCATCTCCAAATGACCTCAAATTCAACATTTAGTGTTACAACACTATGAACACACAAAATGTCAATTTATAGATCGTTCTCTTATGTCTTGGTACCCCAAACCCTCTGCGGCCGAAATGAACCACCAAACAATTCGTCCCTAAGCCGAAATCAAAACAAGCCCAAATTTAACTTACGGCGCGATCCCATCCCCAATACACAGAATGCGAAGTTTCAATTGATTCGAAGCTGGTTTCCTTATGTTTCGCAATAATAGTAGTGTTTCTGCTGCAAAATTGAAACTAGAATGAAAACCACAGTCAAAAAACATCAGAATAAGTCCAAATTTGACCAAACGATCTCCAAATGACCTCAAATTCAACAATTAATATTGCAACACTATGAACACACAAAATGTCAATTTATAGATCGTTCTCTTATGTCTTGGTACCCAACACCCTCTGCGGCCGAAATGAACCACCAAACAATTCGTCCATAAGCCGAAATCAAAACAAGCCCAAATTTAACTTACGGCGCGATCCCATCCCCAATACACAGAATGTGAAGTTTCAATTGATTCGAAGCTGGTTTGCTAATGTTTCGCACTAATAGTAGTGTTTCTGCGGAAGAATTGAAACTAGAATGAAAACCTCACGCAAACTACATCAGAATAAGTCCAAATTTGACAAAACCATCTCCAAATGACCTCAAATTCAACATTTAGTGTTACAACACTATGAACACACAAAATGTCAATTTATAGATCGTTCTCTTATGTCTTGGTACCCAAAACCCTCTGCGGCCGAAATGAACCACCAAACAATTCGTCCCTAAGCCGAAATCAAAACTAGCCCAAATTTAACTTCTGGCGCGATCCCATCCGCAATACACAGAATGTGAAGTTTCAATTGATTCGAAGCTGGTTTCCTTATGTTTCGCAATAATAGTAGTGTTTCTGCTGCAAAATTGAAACTAGAATGAAAACCACAGTCAAAAAACATCAGAATAAGTCCAAATTTGACCAAACGATCTCCAAATGACCTCAAATTCAACAATTAATATTACAACACTATGAACACATAAAATGTCAATTTATAGATCGTTCTCTTATGTCTAAGTACCCAAACCCTCTGCAGCTGAAATGAACCACCAATCAATTCGTCCGTAAGCCGAAATCAAAACAAGCCCAAATTTAACTTATGGCGCGATCCCATCCGCAATACACAGAATGTGAAGTTTCAATTGATTCGAAGCTGGTTTCCTTATGTTTCGCAATAATAGTAGTGTTTCTGCTGCAAAATTGAAACTAGAATGAAAACCACAGGCAAAAAACATCAGAATAAGTCCAAATTTGACCAAACCATCTCCAAATGACCTCAAATTCAACAATTAATATTACAACACTATGAACACACAAAATATCACTTTATAGATCGTTCTCTTATGTCTAAGTACCCAAACCCTCTGCAGCTGAAATGAACCACCAATCAATTCGTCCGTAAGCCGAAATCAAAACAAGCCCAAATTTAACTTATGGCGCGATCCCATCCGCAATACACGGAATGTGAAGTTTCAATTGATTCGAAGCTGGTTTGCTTATGTTTCGCAATAATAGTAGTGTTTCTGTGGAAGAATTGCAACTAGAATGAAAACCTCACGCAAACTACATCAGAATAAGTCCAAATTTGACCAAACCATCTCCAAATGACCTCAAATTCAACATTTAGTACTACAACACTATGAACACACAAAATGTCAATTTATAGATCGTTCTCTTATGTCTTGGTACGCAAAACCCTCTGCGGCCGAAAGGAACCACCAAACAATTCGTCTCTAAGCCGAAATCAAAAATAGCCCAAATTTAACTTATGGCGCGATCCCATCCGCAATACACAGAATGTGAAATTTCAATTGATTCGAAGCTGGTTTGCTTATGTTTCGCAATAATAGTAGTGTTTCTGCGGAAGAATTGCAACTAGAATGAAAACCTCACGCAAACTACATCAGAATAAGTCCAAATTTGACCAAACCATCTCCAAATGACCCCAAATTCAACATTTAGTACTACAACACTATGAACACACAAAATGTCAATTTATAGATCGTTCTCTTATGTCTTGGTACCCAAAACCCTCTGCCGCCGAAAGGAACCACCAAACAATTCGTCCCTAAGCCGAAATCAAAACTAGCCCAAATTTAACTTATGGCGCGATCCCATCCGCAATACACAGAATGTGAAGTTTCAATTGATTCGAAGCTGGTTTGCTTATGTTTCGCAATAATAGTAGTGTTTCTGCGGAAGAATTGAAACTAGAATAAAAACCTCACGCAAACTACATCAGAATAAGTCCAAATTTGACCAAACGATCTCCAAATGACCTTAAATTCAACATTTAGTGTTACAACACTATGAACACACAAAATGTCAATTTATAGATCGTTCTCTTATGTCTTGGTACCCAAAACCCTCTGCGGCCGAAATGAACCACCAAACAATTCGTCCCTAAGCCGAAATCAAAACTAGCCCAAATTTAACTTCTTGCGCGATCCAATCCGCAATACACAGAATGTGAAGTTTCAATTGATTCGAAGCTGGTTTCCTTATGTTTCGCATTAGTAGTAGTGTTTCTGCTGCAAAATTGAAACTAGAATGAAAACCACAGGCAAAAAACATCAGAATAAGTCCAAATTTGACCAAACCATGTCCAAATGACCTCAAATTCAACATTTAGTACTACAACACTATGAACACACAAAATGTCAATTTATAGATCGTTCTTTTTTTTGGTAAGCTGACTTATGTATTAAAAGAAAATGATACAAAGAATATAATGGGCATACCCAAGATTTACAATGAGGACAGAAACGAAAACCAACAAATGGCTACAGGCTAGCCACAACAAAACAAAAACTTGGACCAACTAGATATGCTAGGGGTACAAAAACAACCAGCTAAACATCAAATTAAGAGTCCATGTTATTGACCCTCCAAAGTCTTTGGATCCTTATGTTTTCATCTGTTTGTTGAACATTCCTTATCAAAACAAGCTTATCGCGAATGATACATTCGATTTGATCAAAAACCAAATTCGAAGCTTTAGACACATCTGCAAAGATCCTTGCATTCCGTTCTTGCCAGATACAATACACTGTAGCTGCGAAACCCAGTTTACGAGAAAAGTTGACGAAACTTTTTCCATGCCAAGAGACAGTGGCCAATCGAATCCATTCATCCAAGCTTTTTGTCATTCTTGGAATGTCGCATCTATCACAAACATTCCACCATAATGCTTTCGCAAAGGAGCATTCGAAGAACAAGTGGTTGTGATCTTCATTATTGCAGAGACAGAGTGAGCACCTATTGGGACCATGAATACCAAACCGATGAAGTCTATCCTGCGTTGAGAGTTTCCGTTGGATAGCCACCCAAAGAAGAAATGCATGTCTTGGGACAGCAAAACCCTCTGCGGCCGAAATGAACCACCAAACAATTCGTCCCTAAGCCGAAATGAAAACAAGACCAAATTTAACTTAGGGCGCGATCCCATCCGCAATACACAGAATGTGAAGTTTCAATTGATTTGAAGCTGGTTTGCTAAGGTTTCGCACTAATAGTAGTGTTTCTGCGGAAGAATTGAAACTAGAATGAAAACCTCACGCAAACTACATCAGAATAAGTCCAAATTTGACCAAACCATCTCCAAATGACCTCAAATCAACATTTAGTAGTACAACACTATGAACACACAAAATGTCAATTTATAGATCGTTCTCTTATGTCTTGGTACCCAAAACCCTCTGCCGCCGAAAGGAACCACCAAACAATTCGTCCCTAAGCCGAAATCAAAACAAGCGCAAATTTAACTTACGGCGCGATCCCATCCCCAATACACAGAATGTGAAGTTTCAATTGATTCGAAGCTGGTTTGCTAATGTTTCGCACTAATAGTAGTGTTTCTGCGGAAGAATTCAAACTAGAATGAAAACCTCACGCAAACTACATCAGAATAAGTCCAAATTTGACCAAACCATCTCCAAATGACCTCAAAATCAACATTTAGTAGTACAACACTATGAACACACAAAATGTCAATTTATAGATCGTTCTCTTATGTCTTGGTACCCAAAACCCTCTGCCGCCGAAAGGAACCACCAAACAATTCGTCCCTAAGCCGAAATCAAAACTAGCCCAAATTTAACTTATGGCGCGATCCCATCCGCAATACACAGAATGTGAAGTTTCAATTGATTCGAAGCTGGTTTGCTTATGTTTCGCAATAATAGTAGTGTTTCTGCGGAAGAATTGCAACTAGAATGAAAACCTCACGCAAACTACATCAGAATAAGTCCAAATTTGACCAAACCATATCCAAATGACCTCAAATTCAACATTAAGTACTAAAACACTATGAACACACAAAATGTCAATTTATAGATCGTTCTCTTATGTCTTGGTACCCAAAACCCTCTGCGGCCGAAAGGAACCACCAAACAATTCGTCCCTAAGCCGAAATCAAAACACGCCCAAATTTAACTTACGGCGCGATCCCATCCCCAATACACAGAATGTGAAGTTTCAATTGATTCGAAGCTGGTTTGCTAATGTTTCGCACTAATAGTAGTGTTTCTGCGGAAGAATTCAAACTAGAATGAAAACCTCACGCAAACTACATCAGAATAAGTCCAAATTTGACCAAACCATCTCCAAATGACCTCAAATTCAACATTTAGTACTACAACACTATGAACACACAAAATGTCAATTTATAGATCGTTCTCTTATGTCTTGGTACCCAAAACCCTCTGCTGCCGAAATGAACCACCAAACAATTCGTCCCTAAGCCGAAATCAAAACAAGCCCAAATTTAACTTAGGGCGCGATCCCATCCGCAATACACAGAATGTGAAGTTTCAATTGATTCGAAGCTGGTTTCCTTATGTTTCGCAATAATAGTAGTGTTTCTGCGGAAGAATTGCAACTAGAATGAAAACCTCACGCAAACTACATCAGAATAAGTCCAAATTTGACCAAACCATATCCAAATGACCTCAAATTCAACATTATACTAACACTATGAACACACAAAATGTCAATTTATAGATCGTTCTCTTATGTCTTGGTACCCAAAACCCTCTGCGGCCGAAAGGAACCACCAAACAATTCGTCCCTAAGCCTTTTTTTTGGTAAGCTGACTTATGTATTAAAAGAAAATGATACAAAGAATATAATGGGCATACCCAAGATTTACAATGAGGACAGAAACGAAAACCAACAAATGGCTACAGGCTAGCCACAACAAAACAAAAACTTGGACCAACTAGATATGCTAGGGGTACAAAAACAACCAGCTAAACATCAAATTAAGAGTCCATGTTATTGACCCTCCAAAGTCTTTGGATCCTTATGTTTTCATCTGTTTGTTGAACATTCCTTATCAAAACAAGCTTATCGCGAATGATACATTCGATTTGATCAAAAACCAAATTCGAAGCTTTAGACACATCTGCAAAGATCCTTGCATTCCGTTCTTGCCAGATACAATACACTGTAGCTGCGAAACCCAGTTTACGAGAAAAGTTGACGAAACTTTTTCCATGCCAAGAGACAGTGGCCAATCGAATCCATTCATCCAAGCTTTTTGTCATTCTTGGAATGTCGCATCTATCACAAACATTCCACCATAATGCTTTCGCAAAGGAGCATTCGAAGAACAAGTGGTTGTGATCTTCATTATTGCAGAGACAGAGTGAGCACCTATTGGGACCATGAATACCAAACCGATGAAGTCTATCCTGCGTTGAGAGTTTCCGTTGGATAGCCACCCAAAGAAGAAATGCATGTCTTGGGACAGCAAAACCCTCTGCGGCCGAAATGAACCACCAAACAATTCGTCCCTAAGCCGAAATGAAAACAAGACCAAATTTAACTTAGGGCGCGATCCCATCCGCAATACACAGAATGTGAAGTTTCAATTGATTTGAAGCTGGTTTGCTAAGGTTTCGCACTAATAGTAGTGTTTCTGCGGAAGAATTGAAACTAGAATGAAAACCTCACGCAAACTACATCAGAATAAGTCCAAATTTGACCAAACCATCTCCAAATGACCTCAAAATCAACATTTAGTAGTACAACACTATGAACACACAAAATGTCAATTTATAGATCGTTCTCTTATGTCTTGGTACCCAAAACCCTCTGCCGCCGAAAGGAACCACCAAACAATTCGTCCCTAAGCCGAAATCAAAACAAGCGCAAATTTAACTTACGGCGCGATCCCATCCCCAATACACAGAATGTGAAGTTTCAATTGATTCGAAGCTGGTTTGCTAATGTTTCGCACTAATAGTAGTGTTTCTGCGGAAGCATTCAAACTAGAATGAAAACCTCACGCAAACTACATCAGAATAAGTCCAAATTTGACCAAACCATCTCCAAATGACCTCAAAATCAACATTTAGTAGTACAACACTATGAACACACAAAATGTCAATTTATAGATCGTTCTCTTATGTCTTGGTACCCAAAACCCTCTGCCGCCGAAAGGAACCACCAAACAATTCGTCCCTAAGCCGAAATCAAAACTAGCCCAAATTTAACTTATGGCGCGATCCCATCCGCAATACACAGAATGTGAAGTTTCAATTGATTAGAAGCTGGTTTGCTTATGTTTCGCAATAATAGTAGTGTTTCTGCGGAAGAATTGCAACTAGAATGAAAACCTCACGCAAACTACATCAGAATAAGTCCAAATTTGACCAAACCATATCCAAATGACCTCAAATTCAACATTAAGTACTAAAACACTATGAACACACAAAATGTCAATTTATAGATCGTTCTCTTATGTCTTGGTACCCAAAACCCTCTGCGGCCGAAATGAACCACCAAACAATTCGTCCCTAAGCCGAAATCAAAACACGCCCAAATTTAACTTACGGCGCGATCCCATCCCCAATACACAGAATGTGAAGTTTCAATTGATTCGAAGCTGGTTTGCTAATGTTTCGCACTAATAGTAGTGTTTCTGCGGAAGAATTGAAACTAGAATGAAAACCTCACGCAAACTACATCAGAATAAGTCCAAATTTGACCAAACCATCTCCAAATGACCTCAAATTCAACATTTAGTACTACAACACTATGAACACACAAAATGTCAATTTATAGATCGTTCTCTTATGTCTTGGTACCCAAAACCCTCTGCGGCCGAAAGGAACCACCAAACAATTCGTCCCTAAGCCTTTTTTTTTGGTAAGCTGACTTATGTATTAAAAGAAAATGATACAAAGAATATAATGGGCATACCCAAGATTTACAATGAGGACAGAAACGAAAACCAACAAATGGCTACAGGCTAGCCACAACAAAACAAAAACTTGGACCAACTAGATATGCTAGGGGTACAAAAACAACCAGCTAAACATCAAATTAAGAGTCCATGTTATTGACCCTCCAAAGTCTTTGGATCCTTATGTTTTCATCTGTTTGTTGAACATTCCTTATCAAAACAAGCTTATCGCGAATGATACATTCGATTTGATCAAAAACCAAATTCGAAGCTTTAGACACATCTGCAAAGATCCTTGCATTCCGTTCTTGCCAGATACAATACACTGTAGCTGCGAAACCCAGTTTACGAGAAAAGTTGACGAAACTTTTTCCATGCCAAGAGACAGTGGCCAATCGAATCCATTCATCCAAGCTTTTTGTCATTCTTGGAATGTCGCATCTATCACAAACATTCCACCATAATGCTTTCGCAAAGGAGCATTCGAAGAACAAGTGGTTGTGATCTTCATTATTGCAGAGACAGAGTGAGCACCTATTGGGACCATGAATACCAAACCGATGAAGTCTATCCTGCGTTGAGAGTTTCCGTTGGATAGCCACCCAAAGAAGAAATGCATGTCTTGGGACAGCAAAACCCTCTGCGGCCGAAATGAACCACCAAACAATTCGTCCCTAAGCCGAAATGAAAACAAGACCAAATTTAACTTAGGGCGCGATCCCATCCGCAATACACAGAATGTGAAGTTTCAATTGATTTGAAGCTGGTTTGCTAATGTTTCGCACTAATAGTAGTGTTTCTGCGGAAGAATTGAAACTAGAATGAAAACCTCACGCAAACTACATCAGAATAAGTCCAAATTTGACCAAACCATATCCAAATGACCTCAAATTCAACATTAAGTACTACAACACTATGAACACACAAAATGTCAATTTATAGATCGTTCTCTTATGTCTTGGTACCCAAAACCCTCTGCGGCCGAAAGGAACCACCAAACAATTCGTCCCTAAGCCTTTTTTTTTGGTAAGCTGACTTATGTATTAAAAGAAAATGATACAAAGAATATAATGGGCATACCCAAGATTTACAATGAGGACAGAAACGAAAACCAACAAATGGCTACAGGCTAGCCACAACAAAACAAAAACTTGGACCAACTAGATATGCTAGGGGTACAAAAACAACCAGCTAAACATCAAATTAAGAGTCCATGTTATTGACCCTCCAAAGTCTTTGGATCCTTATGTTTTCATCTGTTTGTTGAACATTCCTTATCAAAACAAGCTTATCGCGAATGATACATTCGATTTGATCAAAAACCAAATTCGAAGCTTTAGACACATCTGCAAAGATCCTTGCATTCCGTTCTTGCCAGATACAATACACTGTAGCTGCGAAACCCAGTTTACGAGAAAAGTTGACGAAACTTTTTCCATGCCAAGAGACAGTGGCCAATCGAATCCATTCATCCAAGCTTTTTGTCATTCTTGGAATGTCGCATCTATCACAAACATTCCACCATAATGCTTTCGCAAAGGAGCATTCGAAGAACAAGTGGTTGTGATCTTCATTATTGCAGAGACAGAGTGAGCACCTATTGGGACCATGAATACCAAACCGATGAAGTCTATCCTGCGTTGAGAGTTTCCGTTGGATAGCCACCCAAAGAAGAAATGCATGTCTTGGGACAGCATTCTTGAACCACACGATGTCATGCCAATCAACCATTTGATGATGAATTCTTAGTTGTTCCCAAGCTAGTTTGACTGAGAAACTCTGATTTGGCGAATCCAACCAAACAATCTCATCCTTTTGCCCCTTAGGAGTAGAGGTGGAAGGAATAGCTTCTAAAATGGGGTGCCAGCCAATAGCATGAGTGATAGGAATTCTCCATTCTAAGTTATTAATCAGCACGTTCACTCTCGCGTTGTGTTCCATACCTGAATCATAGATGAAACGTTCACCGTAGGTATCAGCGAGCGGGCTGTGAGGATGCCAATTGTCAAACCATAGAGAGGTTGTCATTCCATCTCCGATGACGTGCTACATCTTCGGCCATGCTAAGGATCTGAGCTTTAGAATCTTTCCCCAAGCCCAAGAGCAGCTTCCTGGCGCCTTGATTGTCCAGAAATTCCTACCTCGCAAGAGATTGGATCTGATCCAAGTAGACCAGATTGAGCCATCTGAGTCATTGCACAAGTTCCAAATATGTTTCAACAAGGCAATCTTGTTCCATTCTGCTATCCTTTTTATGCCTAGGCCCCCCTCCTTTTTTGGAAGACATACCTGATCCCAAGCCACTTTAGCCCTGGTAGTGCTCATATCTGAACCTGACCAAAGAAAGGATCTCATAATTTGCTCAACATTTTTCACTACTTCCCCAGGTAATAGGAATAGAGATGCCCAATAGACCTGGATGGAGAATAAGACTGAGTTAATCAGTTGTACTCGCCCTGCGAAAGAGAGTGTTCTGCAGGTCCAATGTCGAACTTTGGCGGTAATTCGATCCACGAGGCCCTTACAATTAACAGCCTTTAGTCTGGACGAGATAAGAGGCACTCCCAAATATTTCATAGGAAGCTCCCCCTCTCTAAACCCAAGAATACTGATAATCTGTTCCCTCTCAGCTCCTAACGAACCGCTCAAGAAGATGTCACTTTTGTTTGGATTTGGATATAGACCTGATAGAACCTGAAACTCTGTGAGTACATTTTTGATCATACGGATTGAATGTACATCCCCTTTGCTGAATATCATCAAGTCGTCGGCAAAGCAAAGATGAGAAATTCTGTCCTTCTTGCATCTCCAGTGGAACTTGAAGTTTTGGTTGGCACTCATATTGCAGAACAGCCCTGACAGGATTTCCATGCATAGGACAAACAAATATGGAGATAATGGATCACCTTGTCTCAGCCCTCTCCCCCCTTGGAAGTAACCCGCAAGTTCACCGTTGACGTTGATTGAGAATTGACATGATGTAACACAAACCATGATCCAATCAATGACTGTTCTAGGGAATCCCATTTTTATCAACGTAGCATCAACGAAATCCCACCGAACAGAGTCATAAGCCTTCATCAGGTCTACTTTCATAGCACAACGAGCAGGACCCGTAGTTGTGTGATAGCCTTTCATTAGTTCCTGAGACAAAAGAATATTGTCGCTGATTCTCCGTCCAGAGATAAAAGCTGTTTGATACGGACCTACTAAGGATGGTAAAACAACTTTCATTCTCCCAGCTAGAATCTTCGCGATGCATTTGTATACTGTATTGCAGCAAGATATAGGACGAAAATCTGTCAACCTCGTAGGATTAGCAACTTTAGGGATAAGGGAAATGGATGTAGCATTCATTTCTTTAAGCATTCTACGAGTCTGGAAGAAGGAGCTAACAGCGTTGATTACATCTTCCCCCACTATGTGCCACATTCTTTTGAAGAAACCTGCGTTGAAGCCATCTGGACCAGGAGCTTTGTTGTTTTTCAAACTAAACATAGCATGCTTAATCTCCTCTCTTGTGACATCTTGTGTACATGCTGTTGAGTTGCCGACAATTTGTAAATAATTGCCGATTGCATCACTTCCTCGTTCAGGACCCTAGGCATCTGTTTCACTCCCAATACACGCTGGAAGTATGCAATTACTTCTGATTTGACTGCCTCGTGTCCTTCAGCGACTTCTCCATCCTCCCTTGTAACCGAGAGAAGCTTATTTCTATTCTGTCTACCATTTACTGATTTGTGAAAGTAGCTAGTATTCTGATCCCCCAAGCTAAGCCATTGTATCCTTGCCTTTTGTCTGAAAAAACACTCTTCCGCCCTGACAGTAGAAGCATAGTTACGAACAGCATCTCTTTCTCGCATACGCAATGTTGGATCCTCAGGCGCTGTATGCAGAGCTTGTTGAGCCCTATCCATGTGATCTTTTGCATCTTTGACTCTATCGGAAATATTGGAGAAGTGAGTCTTATTGAAATGTTTAAGTTCCTGCTTTAGCTTCCTTAGTTTGCAACACAGTTGATACATTGGACACCCTCCTGAATGCTGATCCCATACTTTCTTCACCAAGGGCATGAACTCGTCATGATCCATCCACATATCGAAGAATCTGAATGGTTTCTTTATGTTCTGAACATTGCCAGTGACTTTTACCACCATGGGAGAATGATCTGACATACCAGCAGGCAAGAATCTCGCTTCCGACAATGGGAAGCGCATATTCCACTTCTCATTCACAAGCACTCTATCTAGTTTCCGCATAATCATATTCTCAGGACATTGGTTCGTCCAAGTATAATGCATACCTGAATACCGAAGATCATCCACTTTCGCTTCACGTATACATGTTTCCAATCTGTCCATATGACCAGCCCACGTAGAAGACCCCCCTAACCTCTCTGACTGGTTGCGGATAGCATTAAAGTCGCCCATAAGAATCCATGGGGTTGACTCCCATCCATCACTACGACTCACAATATCAGACCATAAAGCCTCACGTACAGATGCATTATTGTCTCCGTAAATGATTGAAGTATTAAAACAGATATTGGTAGCTAATATCATGACAGAAACATGGATAGCCTGGTCTGACATTCCCAGAACATCCACCTTCACCAAATCAGCATTCCAACAAACCCAAATACGACCACGACAAGAGAAATCATAATTATACAAGAATGACCAATTACGCAGAAGAAGTTGCGAAACATTATCTTTATTCCTGTCTCTAACCCGAGTTTCAACCAAACCAAAAAAAACCATCCTCTCTTGATGGATGAGCTGACGCAGTTCTGAATGCTTTATGGGATCATTCAAACCTCTAACATTCCAACATCCAATAATCATAGGGAAATAGAGAGGAGTACCAAACATCAACACACGGATTACCTTGACTTGCCCCCCCTCGAGGAGCCAGATTTCTTACTCTTCTTTGAAAAGCCTGGAGAACCCGTTTTCTTTTTTTCTAGAGAGTCTCTAGCCTTGCTAGCTAACTGATTAATAAAAGTTTCCCCGTCAGAAGAAATCGGACTTTGCGGACTTGTTGGGATCAGTGACGTCGACTCCTTATCATCATCTTCCTTACCTGTACCACCTCCCATAACTCCAATATCAACATTCACCTCATGACTAACAGGGTTCATGGTTGCATTACAGATGGTTGAACTTTGATCTAAAGAAGTACATGCATCCCCTTCCTCCGGCACCATGTCTGCTCGTAAGCTCTTCAAAATAAGAGGAGAGGTAGGATTTTCATCTTCATAACAACCAGCATTGGGCACATCTAATGTCGCAGATTCATTCGTATTACAATCAGCACTCTGTAAAGCAGATGCTAAACAACCATTCTCATTACAATTAAGCTCTTTAGATGCCAAACAATCATTCTCACCAATCGTAACACCCTTATTTCGTTTACCAACTACCTGCCATTGAAGCTGATTCTGCTTATTATCTGCATGTTTAGAGTTCACAGCTCCTATTTTCCTTTTTCCCTCTGCCCCCATTGTACGATCATCAACTTTACTGGTAGCACATATCGCTGTGGTATGTCCAAAGACATTGCAATTATTGCACCTTGAAGGAATCCATTCATAATCCGCTGAAATTGTTATGAATAACCCATTTGGACAGCGAAGGTCGTATTCCTTCACCAGCGTTTTCGAAGCTTCTATCTCAACGCAAACTCTTGCGTAGCTAAGCCTTTTACGCAACAATGTAGTAAGGTCAGCATGAAGGGGAACCCCAATAGCACTCGCTACATAACTCAGCCCCTTAACAGTCCAATACTCGAGAGGAACATTGTAGAGCTTAACCCATACCGGAACTCTATCCAGATCATCTTTCAAAAATTGCATGTTCGGATGCCAACGTTTAAGCACCAAAGGTCTGTTGGCCATGTGCCATGGGGCTCTCTTATGTCTAAGTACCCAAAACCCTCTGCGGCCGAAATGAACCACCAAACAATTCGTCCCTAAGCCGAAATCAAAACTAGCCCAAATTTAACTTCTGGCGCGATCCCATCCGCAATACACAGAATGTGAAGTTTCAATTGATTCGAAGCTGGTTTCCTTATGTTTCGCAATAATAGTAGTGTTTCTGCTGCAAAATTGAAACTAGAATGAAAACCTCACGCAAACTACATCAGAATAAGTCCAAATTTGACCAAACCATCTCCAAATGACCTCAAATTCAACATTTAGTACTACAACACTATGAACACACAAAATGTCAATTTATAGATCGTTCTCTTATGTCTTGGTACCCAAAACCCTCTGCAGCCGAAAGGAACCACCAAACAATTCGTCCCTAAGCCGAAATGAAAACTAGCCCAAATTTAACTTCTGGCGCGATCCCATCCGCAATACACAGAATGTGAAGTTTCAATTGATTCGAAGCTGGTTTCCTTATGTTTCGCAATAATAGTAGTGTTTCTGCTGCAAAATTGAAACTAGAATGAAAACCTCACGCAAACTACATCAGAATAAGTCCAAATTTGACCAAACCATCTCCAAATGACCTCAAATTCAACAATTAATATTACAACACTATGAACACACAAAATGTCAATTTATAGATCGTTCTCTTATGTCGAAGTACCCAAACCCTCTGCAGCCGAAATGAACCACCAAACAATTCGACCCTAAGCCGAAATCAAAACAAGCCCAAATTTAACTTACGGCGCGATCCCATCCCCAATACACAGAATGTGAAGTTTCAATTGATTCGAAACTGGTTTGCTAATGTTTCGCACTAATAGTAGTGTTTCTGCGGAAGAATTGAAACTAGAATAAAAACCTCACGCAAACTACATCAGAATAAGTCCAAATTTGACCAAACGATGTCCAAATGACCTCAAATTCAACATTTAGTGTTACAACACTATGAACACACAAAATGTCAATTTATAGATCGTTCTCTTTTGTCTAGGTACCCAAACCCTCTGCAGCCGAAATGAACCACCAATCAATTCGTCCCTAAGCCGAAATCAAAACACGCCCAAATTTAACTTACGGCGCGATCCCATCCCCAATACACAGAATGTGAAGTTTCAATTGATTCGAAGCTGGTTTCCTTATGTTTCGCAATAATAGTAGTGTTTCTGCTGCAAAATTGAAACTAGAATGAAAACCACTGGCAAAAAACATCAGAATAAGTCCAAATTTGACCAAACCATGTCCAAATGACCTCAAATTCAACATTTAGTATTTTTTTTTTGGTAAGCTGACTTATGTATTAAAAGAAAATGATACAAAGAATATAATGGGCATACCCAAGATTTACAATGAGGACAGAAACGAAAACCAACAAATGGCTACAGGCTAGCCACAACAAAACAAAAACTTGGACCAACTAGATATGCTAGGGGTACAAAAACAACCAGCTAAACATCAAATTAAGAGTCCATGTTATTGACCCTCCAAAGTCTTTGGATCCTTATGTTTTCATCTGTTTGTTGAACATTCCTTATCAAAACAAGCTTATCGCGAATGATACATTCGATTTGATCAAAAACCAAATTCGAAGCTTTAGACACATCTGCAAAGATCCTTGCATTCCGTTCTTGCCAGATACAATACACTGTAGCTGCGAAACCCAGTTTACGAGAAAAGTTGACGAAACTTTTTCCATGCCAAGAGACAGTGGCCAACCGAATCCATTCATCCAAGCTTTTTGTCATTCTTGGAATGTCGCATCTATAACAAACATTCCACCATAATGCTTTCTTTTTTTTTGGTAAGCTGACTTATGTATTAAAAGAAAATGATACAAAGAATATAATGGGCATACCCAAGATTTACAATGAGGACAGAAACGAAAACCAACAAATGGCTACAGGCTAGCCACAACAAAACAAAAACTTGGACCAACTAGATATGCTAGGGGTACAAAAACAACCAGCTAAACATCAAATTAAGAGTCCATGTTATTGACCCTCCAAAGTCTTTGGATCCTTATGTTTTCATCTGTTTGTTAAACATTCCTTATCAAAACAAGCTTATCGCGAATGATACATTCGATTCGCAATAATAGTAGTGTTTCTGCGGATGAATTGCAACTAGAATGAAAACCTCACGCAAACTACATCAGAATAAGTCCAAATTTGACCAAACCATCTCCAAATGACCTCAAATTCAACAATTAATATTACAACACTATGAACACACAAAATGTCAATTTATAGATCGTTCTCTTATGTCGAAGTACCCAAACCCTCTGCAGCCGAAATGAACCACCAAACAATTCGACCCTAAGCCGAAATCAAAACAAGCCCAAATTTAACTTACGGCGCGATCCCATCCCCAATACACAGAATGTGAAGTTTCAATTGATTCGAAACTGGTTTGCTAATGTTTCGCACTAATAGTAGTGTTTCTGCGGAAGAATTGAAACTAGAATAAAAACCTCACGCAAACTACATCAGAATAAGTCCAAATTTGACCAAACGATGTCCAAATGACCTCAAATTCAACATTTAGTGTTACAACACTATGAACACACAAAATGTCAATTTATAGATCGTTCTCTTATGTCCTGGTACCCAAAACCCTCTGCGGCCGAAATGAACCACCAAACAATTCGTCCCTAAGCCGAAATCAAAACTAGCCCAAATTTAACTTCTTGCGCGATCCAATCCGCAATACACAGAATGTGAAGTTTCAATTGATTCGAAGCTGGTTTCCTTATGTTTCGCATTAATAGTAGTGTTTCTGCTGCAAAATTGAAACTAGAATGAAAACCACTGGCAAAAAACATCAGAATAAGTCCAAATTTGACCAAACCATGTCCAAATGACCTCAAATTCAACATTTAGTATTTTTTTTTTGGTAAGCTGACTTATGTATTAAAAGAAAATGATACAAAGAATATAATGGGCATACCCAAGATTTACAATGAGGACAGAAACGAAAACCAACAAATGGCTACAGGCTAGCCACAACAAAACAAAAACTTGGACCAACTAGATATGCTAGGGGTACAAAAACAACCAGCTAAACATCAAATTAAGAGTCCATGTTATTGACCCTCCAAAGTCTTTGGATCCTTATGTTTTCATCTGTTTGTTGAACATTCCTTATCAAAACAAGCTTATCGCGAATGATACATTCGATTTGATCAAAAACCAAATTCGAAGCTTTAGACACATCTGCAAAGATCCTTGCATTCCGTTCTTGCCAGATACAATACACTGTAGCTGCGAAACCCAGTTTACGAGAAAAGTTGACGAAACTTTTTCCATGCCAAGAGACAGTGGCCAACCGAATCCATTCATCCAAGCTTTTTGTCATTCTTGGAATGTCGCATCTATCACAAACATTCCACCATAATGCTTTCTTTTTTTTGGTAAGCTGACTTATGTATTAAAAGAAAATGATACAAAGAATATAATGGGCATACCCAAGATTTACAATGAGGACAGAAACGAAAACCAACAAATGGCTACAGGCTAGCCACAACAAAACAAAAACTTGGACCAACTAGATATGCTAGGGGTACAAAAACAACCAGCTAAACATCAAATTAAGAGTCCATGTTATTGACCCTCCAAAGTCTTTGGATCCTTATGTTTTCATCTGTTTGTTAAACATTCCTTATCAAAACAAGCTTATCGCGAATGATACATTCGATTCGCAATAATAGTAGTGTTTCTGCGGATGAATTGCAACTAGAATGAAAACCTCACGCAAACTACATCAGAATAAGTCCAAATTTGACCAAACCATCTCCAAATGACCTCAAATTCAACAATTAATATTACAACACTATGAACACACAAAATGTCAATTTATAGATCGTTCTCTTATGTCGAAGTACCCAAACCCTCTGCAGCCGAAATGAACCACCAAACAATTCGACCCTAAGCCGAAATCAAAACAAGCCCAAATTTAACTTACGGCGCGATCCCATCCCCAATACACAGAATGTGAAGTTTCAATTGATTCGAAACTGGTTTGCTAATGTTTCGCACTAATAGTAGTGTTTCTGCGGAAGAATTGAAACTAGAATGAAAACCTCACGCAAACTACATCAGAATAAGTCCAAATTTGACCAAACCATCTCCAAATGACCTCAAATTCAACAATTAATATTACAACACTATGAACACACAAAATGTCAATTTATAGATCGTTCTCTTATGTCTTGGTACCCAAAACCCTCTGCGGCCGAAATGAACCACCAAACAATTCGTCCCTAAGCCGAAATCAAAACTAGCCCAAATTTAACTTCTTGCGCGATCCAATCCGCAATACACAGAATGTGAAGTTTCAATTGATTCGAAGCTGGTTTCCTTATGTTTCGCATTAATAGTAGTGTTTCTGCTGCAAAATTGAAACTAGAATGAAAACCACTGGCAAAAAACATCAGAATAAGTCCAAATTTGACCAAACCATGTCCAAATGACCTCAAATTCAACATTTAGTATTTTTTTTTTGGTAAGCTGACTTATGTATTAAAAGAAAATGATACAAAGAATATAATGGGCATACCCAAGATTTACAATGAGGACAGAAACGAAAACCAACAAATGGCTACAGGCTAGCCACAACAAAACAAAAACTTGGACCAACTAGATATGCTAGGGGTACAAAAACAACCAGCTAAACATCAAATTAAGAGTCCATGTTATTGACCCTCCAAAGTCTTTGGATCCTTATGTTTTCATCTGTTTGTTGAACATTCCTTATCAAAACAAGCTTATCGCGAATGATACATTCGATTTGATCAAAAACCAAATTCGAAGCTTTAGACACATCTGCAAAGATCCTTGCATTCCGTTCTTGCCAGATACAATACACTGTAGCTGCGAAACCCAGTTTACGAGAAAAGTTGACGAAACTTTTTCCATGCCAAGAGACAGTGGCCAATCGAATCCATTCATCCAAGCTTTTTGTCATTCTTGGAATGTCGCATCTATCACAAACATTCCACCATAATGCTTTCGCAAAGGAGCATTCGAAGAACAAGTGGTTGTGATCTTCATTATTGCAGAGACAGAGTGAGCACCTATTGGGACCATGAATACCAAACCGATGAAGTCTATCCTGCGTTGAGAGTTTCCGTTGGATAGCCACCCAAAGAAGAAATGCATGTCTTGGGACAGCATTCTTGAACCACACGATGTCATGCCAATCAACCATTTGATGATGAATTCTTAGTTGTTCCCAAGCTAGTTTGACTGAGAAACTCTGATTTGGCGAATCCAACCAAACAATCTCATCCTTTTGCCCCTTAGGAGTAGAGGTGGAAGGAATAGCTTCTAAAATGGGGTGCCAGCCAATAGCATGAGTGATAGGAATTCTCCATTCTAAGTTATTAATCAGCACGTTCACTCTCGCGTTGTGTTCCATACCTGAATCATAGATGAAACGTTCACCGTAGGTATCAGCGAGCGGGGCTGTGAGGATGCCAATTGTCAAACCATAGAGAGGTTGTCATTCCATCTTCGATGGCGTGCTTCATCTTCTGCCATGCTAAGGATCTGAGCTTTAGAATCTTTCCCCAAGCCCAAGAGCAGCTTCCTGGCGCCCTGATTGTCCAGAAATTCCTACCTCGCAAGAGATTGGATCTGATCCAAGTAGACCAGATCGAGCCATCTGAGTCATTGCACAAGTTCCAAATATGTTTCAACAAGGCAATCTTGTTCCATTCTGCTATCCTTTTTATGCCTAGCCCCCCCTCCTTTTTTGGAAGACATGCCTGATCCCAAGCCACTTTAGCCCTGGTAGTGCTCATATCTGAACCTGACCAAAGAAAGGATCTCATAATTTGCTCAACATTTTTCACTACTTCCCCAGGTAATAGGAATAGAGATGCCCATAGACCTGGATGGAGAATAAGACTGAGTTAATCAGTTGTACTCGCCCTGCGAAAAGAGAGTGTTCTGCAGGTCCAATGTCGAACTTTGGCGTAATTCGATCCACGAGGCCCTTACAATTAACAGCTTTAGTCTGGACGAAGATAAGAGGCACTCCCAAATATTTCATAGGAAGCTCCCCCTCTCTAAACCCAAGACTACTGATAATCTGTGCCCTCTCAGCTCCCGAACGAAACCGCTCACGACAGATTTGCACTTTTGTTTGGATTTGGATATCAGACCTGATAAGAACCTGAAACCTCTGTGAGTACATTTCTTGATCATACCGGATGTGAATGGTACATCCCCTTTGCTGAATATACATCAAGCCGTCGGCAAAGCAACGATGAGAAATTCTGTCCTTCTTTGCATCTCCAGTGGAATTGGATAGTTTGGTTGGCACTCATATTGCCAGAACAGGCCCTGACAGGATTTCCCATGCATAGGACAAAACAAATATGGAGATAATGGATCATCCTTGTCTCAGCCTCTCCCCCCTTAGGGAAGTAAACCCGCAGTTCACCGTATGACGTTGATTGAGAATTGACATGATGTAACACAAACCATGATCCATCAATGACTGTTCTAGGGATCCCATTTTTTCAACGTAGCATCAACGAAATCCCACGAACAGAGTCATAAGCCTTCAATCAGGTCGACTTTCATAGCACAACGAGCAGGACCCGTAGTGTGTGTGGATAGCCTTCATAGTTCCTGAGACAAAAGATATTGTCGCTGATTCTCCGTCCAGAGATAGAAAGCTGTTTGGTAGGAACCTACTGAAGGAATGGTAAAACAACTTTCATATCTCCCGCTAGAATGCTTCGCGATGCATTTGTTATAACTGTATTGGCAGCAAGATATAAGTGGTAACGAAAATCTGTCAACACTCGTAGGAGTAGCAACTTTAGGGATAAGGGGAAATGGAGGTTAGCAGTCAGTTCGTTTAAGCTTTCTACGAAGTCTGGGAAGAAGGAGCTAACAGCGTTTGATTACATACTTCCCTCACACTATGTGCCACATTCTTTTGAAGAAACCTGCGTTGAAGCCATCTGGACCAGGAGCTTTGTTGTTTTTCAAACTAAACATAGCATGCTTAATCTCCTCTCTTGTGACATCTTGTGCTAGTACATGCTGTTTGAGTTGCCGACAATTTGTAAATAATTGCCGATTGCATCACTTCCTCGTTCAGGACCCTAGGCATCTGTTTCACTCCCATACACGCTGGCAAAGATATGCAATTACTTCTGATTTGACTGCCTCGTGTCCTTCAGCGACTTCTCCATCCTCCCTTGTAACCGAGAGAAGCTTATTTCTATTATGTCTACCATTTACTGATTTGTGAAAGTAGCTAGTATTCTGATCCCCCAAGCTAGCCATGTATCCTGCCTTTGTCTGAATAAAACACTCTTCCGCCCCCTGACAGTAGAAGCATAGTTACGATACAGCATCTCTTTCTCGCATACGCAATGTTGGATCCTCAGGCGCTGTATGCACATGAGCTTGTTGAGCCCCTATCCATGTGATCTTTTGCTATCTTTGACTCTATCGGAAATATTGGAGAAGTGAGTCTTATTGAAATGTTTAAGTTCCTGCTTTAGCTTCCTTAGTTT